>JAPZOX010001526.1:0-10854 GCA_037952655.1 Hymenoscyphus sp. LP001 | reverse complement strand
TATATAGTAAGTAAGTTAGAATTTACTTAGAGTAAATACTAATATATATCTCTTTGCTTATATTATAGCTTATTCTATTGTCCTTTCTAGGCTTTTATATATCTCTTCTATTAAGCTTCCCTACTATAAGATTGTAATATTATCGATATATCTTATTATAAGAGTATTGTTTTCTTAATTATAGATGTTAATTAGATTAGTATTATAGTATAGGTATAGTATCAACGAGAGTAGTAATTCTTAAGAGATACTCGTTATTATTTAGTAGGTGTTTAATTTAAATACGTTAAAGGTTATAGCTATATTCTAGTCTATTAAGAAGCTAGCTATCTATCTAACCGTTCTTTCGTCTATTCTACGCTTACGTAGGTTATAAAGCAGCCTTATATATAAAACGTTGTTAAAAGCCTCTAAGACGTCGGGTAGAAGAAGGCTTACTACTTATAGCTTAGGTGAATTCCAAGCTATATAAATCTTTTCAATAATAGTATAGACAGCGTACTCTGTTAATCTCCTCTTCTGTTCTCCTATGTAAGTGCTTAGAAGTAGTTAGTATACCTCTATTATATAACTAATTCTCTTTATAATAATAGTATCTATAACCTTGCTAATAGTATTTATTAATATAATTAGTTAGTATAACTTAGATATAGTATAGTCGTCTTTACTAGGCTTATAGAGGACAATTATTATAGACTACTAGAAATGTATTAGATAGTATTCTAGGCAAAGACTCTAGTTAAATATCCTTATAAAGTATAGAGCTATTTAGATAGTAATAATATAAAAGATTCGGTTTATTATACTATCTAGTCTTATAACTTTTATTAGAGGTGTTATAGTAATTATCTAAAGTATCTCTTTCTTTATAATATCTAGGAATAGAATATAATCTTAGTATATAGTCTTATTTATATCTTATAAATTAGATTCTAGTAGGGCTAGGAAGAAGGTTATCTTAAGAAGTTATACTTTTTCTTATACTTCTTTATACTTAACTTATATTATAGAATCTTTAAGTATTAAGGTTATTATTACTACTCTTATTTCGCTTCGATTTCTAGCCTACTTTGCTAGTTTCTACATACTCTCTAGGCTTTCTATAGCGCTTTCTATCTACTCTCTAAATCCTTAATATAGAGATCTATATATTACTCTTCTCTTTTAGTTATAGGCTATTTAGTAGGCCTCCTAGCTCTTCTCTATCTATAATCGGCTATTCTAATATTTTAATCTTCTAACTTATACTTATATCTCTTTATATTCTGTCGTCTAACTAGCTCTCGCTCTTAGAGACCACTTTTTCAGGGGTGTAGCGTAATTGATAGCTGATTATATAGCAGTTATTACTTTATCTATATATCTGTCTAACGCGGTCCGGGTTTTAGGGGAACGTTGTATAAGTAGCTCTTTTAATAGTCTTTTCTAGAGCTCTTTCTCGTCGGTGTTAGACTAGTCTTATATCTCTCTCTATAGTCGGTTTATTATTCTAAGGTCTAGATAAGTTATAATTAGAAGATAGTTAGAGTTATAATCTATTCTCTTATCTATTCTATATATAATAACTTTGTTTATAAGATCTTATATACTATAATAGAGGTTAATATAAGTTTATACGTTTTTATTATTATAAGTAACTATGTTTACTAATAGAGTACTACTAAGCTAAAATTCGTCGATAATATTAATTAGATCGTCGGATTCTAGGTCTCTTTCTTATATTACTAGTCTGTCTTAGAGTTCGTAATATAGGTTAAAATCTCTTAGAATAACCTATTCTTCATCTTAGTATATTAATAGTACTACTTAAAGTTATAGTAAGTAGCTAGTCCTATGTTCTATTCTTCTTAGAGGATTATATACGTTATATATTATAATCTTTATCGTTTTATCTATAGATTTATTTATTATAGTAATTTCTAGTATAATTAGGTCTTAGGTATATTCTATGAATATCTATTTATATAAGCTAATCTTCTTATTAATAAAGAAGTATACCCTTGCTAGCGCTTCTCTACTATCTTTAGAGAAGCATAGTTAAAAGATATATAGGATTAGGTTATAAGTAGTTAGAGAAAAAGGGTTCTTCTATAGCTCTTAGAGAGCGAGGATATCGTATTCTTAAATCTTTAGGTCTTATAATAGTAAAGCTATTACTATATCCTTCGATTTTATAATATTATACTATAGTATTTTAAGGCTACTTTTGTTATACCTTATAACTCCTCTATATTAAACTAAGAGCTAAGTATTAAGTTTATTATAATCGATTCTAGTACTCTTCTTAAAAGCACGTATAGTCTTCTTAACCTCTAACTACTCTCTCTTATAATAATATTCTTATTTTCGTCTTATATACTATCTAGTATACTTCTTATATTAATTCTTTTTAGTACTCTACTCTTCGTTAGTAACTTACTTCTAGTACTCTACCTACTAGAGGTAGGAAAATATACTATAGGTATTATACTAGTAGTAGTAGAGCTTAGTCGTTCTCTCTAACTTCTGTTTAGCTCTACTATTACTATACTAAAAGTAAAGCTTTTGTTTATCTATTTTTATCTTATAGTTAAGATAAAATAATATAGTTATTAAGTATTATATACTACCTTTACCTTCGCTAGTTTAACTTTCCTAACTAAGCATCGGTTATTCTACGCCTTATATACTTCTTTATATATAGTATATTTCCTAGCTACTGTCTTATTAGCCTTTGTCAGGTAATCTTTCAAGTTATACGCCTCTGTATAGTAGCTATATACTATATTCGCTTTATACTAGGTTCTAATATAGCTATATCTTTAGTATTTATAGTATTACTTTAGTTAGTACTACTTATTATATCTCTTATATTAAAACACCTTATCTTACTAAATAAGGCCTTTATTAATAATCTTATTCGCGTCTTCTAGGCTAGTAAACTTAACTATAATAGTTAAAGCTGTCTTTGTATATATAGCTCTAGATAGCTATCTAATATATTTAATATCTACGTTTAGAATAAATAGTTAGTTATTATATAGTAGCTCTACTTTAATCTTATTAAACTTCTCTATATCTAGTATACTTATTCTAATCCTATATATAAGAACCTTATATATAGGTAGTTATATGTTTATACCTCTTCTAATTTAATTAATCTAGTCGTTTATAAACTACTTTAGTACGTCTGCTTTATTTTTATTTAATATTTTAATACTAAGGTCTTTACTCTTTAATTAGTTAGCTAATATAATATATATCTGTTTAATATATTAGTTTTTACTCTATTTAATCGCTTAATTAACGTAGCTCTATAGGTTTCTAGGGTTTTTTATATAGAGACTTTTAATAGTAGATAGGTTTATAATCTTTATAATAATCTTATATTATACTTAGATAAATAAAGATGTTTATATAGAGATTATAATTAGCTTATTTAGTAGGACGGTATTACTACTTAATACTAACGTATATAAAGCCTTAAGAGATAGTATAGTCTAGATAGTCTTTATAATATTATTTATTACTTTTACTATATTATTTATCTCTTATATAAGTATAGTAGTTATTCTTCTTAATTTAGTAGCTTCTTTTATAGCTTAGTTAGTCTCCTAGCTAAGTATAATAGCTTATTAGTATATAACTATGTTTTATTAAACCCTTGTTACTATAGATTATACTGTTTCTACTGTAGTTTTAAGGTTATTTTAGATAGATGTAATAGCTTATATAATAGTTCTAACGTCTAGGGTACTTTGGAATTTAGTAATAAAGACGCTTATAGACGCGATCATGGTTCTAATTAAAGGCTTTAGCACCGCCTAGTCTCTATTAGACTCGATATAGGCAAGTGCTTTCCTAAGGTAATCGCTAAGGTGTGTAGCGTGCTCGCGGATGTCGTTGGGCCATGCTGCCGCTTGAGGCCACGGTGTCACCATGATGCCTATGTTACACTGGGCAATGCACACAGGCTCAGGCTTCTCAACTGACCAAAAGGAGGGCTGCTAGATGTGGTTTTCGTTGCTTAATTTCAAAAATTTCGTTCTCGCTGTTTGTAAAGTTTTCAGAGATGGGATTTATACGAAAGGTTAGTGGGGGTGGCTCGGCACGTGACCTCTATTTCATCTCCCCTCGTTCAAAAAGTTTTGAAGAAATACAACACCAACAAGCGCGACACCAGCAACGACCAGACATGGCCCCAAATATCTCCGAAGACGAGATCGATGATCTCCTGTACTTTGCGCGTACAGGAGATGCCGACGAACTCAACTCTTCGAAGACCACGCTTTGCCAGCGAGAAAATATTTCTGACCAGGACTTGTTGGAGATTGCAAAGGATGAGGGCAGTGGCAATGGTGTTCTGCACATGGCAGCCGCGAATGGTTACAATGGTATGTCTTTGGCGCATTTCTTTCTGCGGAGTATCTGGCATGTTGGTTGATTTCGATGCTATTCCTGCTCATGGCTGACGATGAATCATTTTAGTGATCCTCCGAGAACTATGCAAAGACCTCTCACAACCCTCACCCCAAAACCCCGCGATGCTCGCTATAATCAACGCACAAAACAAAGCTGGCAATACTGCACTCCACTGGGCTGCCTTAAACGGTCATTTGGAGTCTGTGAAGGTTCTGCTGGAACAAGGCGCGGATCCTACAATTACGAACCAGAGGGGCCACGATGCCGTTTACGAAGCCGAATTAAACGACAAAAAGGAAGTCGTCGAATGGGTTCTCAAGGAGGGCGGTGAAGGCTTGGAAGAAGGAGTCAGCGGAGAGACCGGTGAGGGAGCTGGTGACGAAAACACCGATGTAGACATGACCTCCGAAGAGGACGGAGTTGTCAACAGCGACGATCTTTCGAAGAAGATTGTAGACGAATTGAAGAGTATGGGCATTGATGGGAAAGCCCCAGCGACATGATACCACGAGTTGCGGATATACGAATATGGCGACAAAAATATCGACTGCATGGAGACAAAAGTCTTTGCCGTTCATGTGCTCAGACAAAAAGTTATTCCCGGTCAAGATAGGCCAGGGTAATCTGGTTTGCACAGCGCCTCAACCATCGCGGCTTTCGCCGCCGGCTTGCAAACCCCCACAATACTCCAACAGCGATGGTTGGTCGAAGTCTTGGGCGGGAAGGTATTCAACTAGTTGATTGAATTCACGCTATGGGTCATGCTGGTTTTTGCGCAGCGAAAGTTCTCTAGCAGTTGGAATCCAGTTATACAATACCACTGAAGAATCCCAAACCAGAGAATATTGGGGTTCAATTTGGCAAATAACTATCTAAGAAGTCCTCCTTGAAAAAGTGTCGGAATTTCCATCTTTGTTAGATCATGCTCGCATATGTATCATAAAACCCCTTTCCACCTCATAAGACGAGATCAGATCATTGTTATAGTTCATCTATTGGATGTTTCCTCTTGTCGTTTCGCCCAACCTCTGAGGAACCGCGTTCTTTTCGCCAAGTCTTGAAAGCACACTTTTGACGCTCAAGTATACTGTAAAAAGCCGAGAGAGATGATCCCATGGCTCCAGGAGAAAGGGCATGCTGGCAGCCAAACAATAACTCGTTTGAGATTTATGTCCTTAATTGAGTGGGAATTTCCCTTGATGTTACGTGAAATAGACTGAGAAACTGGTCTCTTCATGCCAACATTTTGATTTTCAAGGACATATTATGCGTGTACGCCTAGCTGAGAAGTGTTCTACAGATAGGCTCACGAAACACAATCCGTTAAATTTGAGCAAATCTTCAGTAAATTATCGTTGTTATCATAAGTTCATAAGTGTTCTTATCATGCTTATTCATGTTCAACTATTACATTATCTATTCCCTTAAGGGATGATTGATGCTGCCTGTCCACAAGGATAAAACTAAATTGAGACGCGGAAGGCTTTCGCAACACTCGGGACTCCTGCAGAGTTCAAAGCAAAAAACATCCAATATCCAGGCAAAACAACCCCAGAATCATTCGGTATAGTGAACACATAAGTCGTTCCAGATGAGCTAGTGGGGACAAGAGGAATACGACGTTGATCTGTATTGACTGTATGGGTTGCCGAGCCGAAACGAATGGTTGAGAAGCTCGTTGCTGCTGAATCGGTAGTAATGGAAATCGTGCCGCCCACTGCTACTGTGGTTGTCGAAATTGCACTGATTACTGGGCGTGTTGCGAGGGTTCCTGTGGAAGTGAAGAGATATGGGGGGTTGTAGATCTGGGCATCGAGGTGGTTTGTTGTACAGGTCGCGCAGAGACCACTTCCTCCGGTAAACACACGACCATCTAGCATGAGAAGTGCGACGCTGTGATATGTTCTTGGGATATCGTGGGCTGGGACGATCACGAAACTTTGTGTTATTGGATCCCAGAGCTCGGGATTCATGATTGCTGTATTATCAGAGAATGGTACGGCATACGATTGACCTCCCGTAACGAACACCTTGCCATTGGGAAGTACAACCCCATTCGCGAAAGCACGAGCATAGGTCATCGAAGTAAGCTTCGTGACCGTGGCTGTAGCTGGCGGCGTACCGATGGTGATGAGATGAACATTCGTCGTAGCATCTGAGGGATCATAATTCGGCGAACCCCCAAAAGTGACGATCTTTCCCGCTACTGCATCGTACTGCGGATTATCTCTGAGTCAGTATTGCCACTAGTAGTATGACCGAGGAGGAAATAGTGTCTTAATCCTGCTAAATCAACCTGAAACAGGAAATAAAAACTCGGAAAATACCCACCATAACCGCATTTCCATCCATTGAATCAGTATCCGCCGCACGTAGTCCAGCACTGGCTTGTGACCCTGTCCCAGTGGTTCCATACCAATTCATTGCTTTACTTGGTCCGGCTTGGAAAACATAACCGTTTTTCCATCCGAAGAGCCAGCCGTGATTGTCGGCTCGATAAACTCCGGCTGCGTCAGCTGTGAGCATCGGTGCGACAGGGCATCCGGATAGTAGAGTCCAGGTATTGGCAGTAGGGTTGTAGATCTCGCCGTTTTTCCCACCATGTCCGCCGCTCCAGGAACCGCCGATTGTAAATATTCTTCCATCTGAAAGAGTAGCAGATGCTTGGTAGCCTCGGGTGATTTGCATAGTTGCTGCTGCACTCCAAGCATTAGTCGAGGGGTTATATATGCTTGTCTTGGCAGCATCGTTTCCTCCGGTGATTATTGCTCGGCCATTTGCATCGAGGGACTAGGGTGATCAGCAGTGTTTGGTAGCTAAGCGAGAAAAGGGGAAGTGGGACAACTTACCATGCCTGGACAAAACATATCATGCCCTGTATTACTAACATTTAACTCCGACGAGGTTCCATCAGGGCTGAAAGTTGATGTCAAGGTGTAACCCAATGGTGAACCACCAAACGCATCACGTGCAAACGAGGAAAATGTAAGAATGTTTCCTGTAGGTTGAAGGAAAGCTGCCGCCGCAACAAGCGGCAACGTGATTACTGGTCCCCATTGACCGTTAGCAGTTTCGGTCGGTACTTTAGAGACTCCCAACTCAGCTGCACTCGTCCACTGCCCTCGGTTACCGGCTTCGGTCAAAGCAGTAATACGGACATATCTGGCATTCGTGTTTGCAAAGGAGACGGTCTTGAGACTTTTGTCGTCCACAAACGTTCCAGTAGCAACGATTATCCATACACTGTTATCCAAACTGACTTCAATTCTGTATTGACCGATGTTTCCGTTCTTATTCGAGTCTGTTCTCGGGCGATACCACACAGCTCGTATCGCAGTGGAAGCACCAAGGTCCAGAACAGCAGAATGAGGTAACGAGATAAGGGTGGGTGAGTATTGAGAGTGCCAAAATGTTGATTGGTCGCCATCGATGGCTTTCGTTCCTTCGAACCCTACTTGAGAACTGTCCGTTGTGATTGTGACCGCAAGAATTAGGGGAACGCCAAAGCCGAGAAGAAGATTGCGAATCAGCATCCTGGCTCGTGTTCTTCTGAAACAAACGTTGAAAATGAGGCTTCGGCAATCTTAAAGAGGAACGGGTGGCTGAGGCTGCACTTATCAAAAGCTGACAGGACGTCGAAAGATAACGACTAAACTCTCAGAGCTTTCCAGAACATAGAAGGACTTGCTGATCCAGAACTACTTGTACTCGGTCAACTACTGAGGACTCTCCTGGCTATATGCACCCCAAGGAAAGCGGTGAAACTTTGCTTGCGAAACTCTTTCGTCTAGGCGTGGCACATTCCTCTACTGACCTTCTTTCCTTAGGTAGTGCGTCCTTTCCTCAAGCCATTTAACTTGATCAAGCAATACCTTGGAGGAGGTACATTGCTATGCGGTCACACGCCGATTTTCACACACAAGATTACTGTACTGCGGCACAGCAGATTCTTGAATTCCCAGAACATCGTGATTGACTTTAGCTGTAGGGTGTTTGATGCTGCAGCTGCATATTGTCGGAGTATGGCAATGTATTGGAAGGTGCATGCATTCTGTCAGTAGTTTAAGGTCGGACAAGTTCCTAAACCATTCTTGCGAGCCGCACTTGCACATACAGACGAAGATGGGATGTATTTTGGTACACAGTATTATGGCAGAAATGCTGCCATTTCACTTTTAATTGTAGCACGACATACGTCTATTGATGCAGTGTAATATGCGGCTTACTTGGGTAAGGAGGGGGTTGCCATCAATATCATGGCGTTGTTGTAACTTGACTGAAGAAACTTAAGAACTTGAAGTGAATAGGATGAATTGATAACCTTAGTCCAGTTTCGTTGATGCATACATCGTTTCGATTAGTTCAAAGATAGGAAATGGCCGAAGAAACTCCCAGAACAAGTAGTTGAGTATATTTCCTACCCAAACTTTACTAGGAAATGCATATGGAAAGGCGATATCTTTCAAACCTAGGGGCGATCAATCTATTATCAACCCGACAGTACCCCCACAGAGGTTTCCCAGGTCCAGAACCTCCAAGGCTGCTGACATGCATATCAAAAACCGGTATTATCTCCCCGGATATGCAGGCGTCCCGCATGGACAATAAAAGCGGCACTTGATACCTCCTCTCCAACCACCTGTAATATTATTGAACTAACAGCCTATAAACCTAGTGAGAAAACAACTGTCTAAAGCTCTAGCGGTAATGAGCGTGGTTGTGCTTAGAAACACAGCCTAAGAATTCGAATTCTTCTATCATTTCCCATAAGTCTAGAATATGCAGCATTCTTGACTGCCGCTTTTCTTGTCAGCGGGAGAGTATATTATCTTCACCTTCCTGATGTAGACATCTTGAGCCGCCACCAAACGCGTGGCTTTGGCATGGCGGGATTTCCGGCTACCACACACCATCACGAACTGGCTCGGATACTATTGAGGCTATCCGGTATTGGCGGGTGGTTTTATTGGCTGCAGTCATTTCAGCCACTGCTTTACTAAATCGAAGATATTGGGTCAGAGTTCTAGTCGGCTGATCTGGTTTGTGGATTTTTACCAACCTCCTCTTCTTCGCTTAATATCACTTTCTTGCTTTCTCGTCCTTTGAGAATTAATGGCGCACTCCCGGTGTTTTCTTTGCTTGCCTTACTACCTGGCACACCCTCCAGTATGATCAGCGTGCAAATTATAAGTCTCGTATTCGAGAATCTTTCTTTCCGTAGATTTCTTAGCGCGCAAAGTTGCATCTACTTTTCTTGCCTTTAATTCCCCATGGGTAGCTCTGGGTATGAGAAATCGACCAAATGGCAACGGGTGGTTTCTCAATTCAGAGGCTGGTAGGTGAGGTGGAACTGCTCATGGAGTTATCGGGACAATTGGTGACATCTTGCTTCTCTAGGGATATGTAGTAGCTATTTCCTCAATTGGGTCTCAATACAAAGCACGGCATAACTTTTCTTCTATCGTTGAGTCATTACCAAAGAATGCATCGTTGAAGGGGTCGCTTAACCATGCTTTTCGAGTCATTTGGCTGTGCTCCTCTTAGAAGGGTTGGGAGATTTCAGACTGAATTGAGACTTGTTGTATATCCTCTCAACTTTACTACATTATTAGTTGAATTCTGATTTTACTACCTTCATGAAGCAAATATCAGTGTACTGCTCAGCAAAAAGTCAATTCAATTTGAATCAGGTTCTCCGCCTTTGATATTTCAATTACTAGGCGCATACAAGTCATGTAAAAGAAACGATATCAACAAAAATAACAGTAATAAGATTCATACCTATGACTTCTAAGCATATGGACACCCTTCCTCATAATCATCAACTCTATACTCGGGTCCATCAACTGAATCTCTACCCGATGCATAAGTACAACCCCCGACAGCAGTGTCTGCAATAGTAAGCTTTCTAGTACCAACCGAGAAAAAGGCAAAAGTTTAAGAAGATACTTACAGGTCTCACAATAGAAGCTCCCTTGAAGGCATTATTTTGTACAGTTTGAATCTCGGCATTTATAATCGGAAAGGGCATCTAGAAATACCAAATAAACAACCAAGGCATAGTAGGAGATGAATTAGTATTGAAATACTTACGTGTGATACAACCCGACCGATCAGTCTCTTTTGCCGTTGTACATTCTTTTTAAGAGCATTCTATGTCTTTTTTTAGCTCTAGATACTAATTAATATAGTAAGTAAAGCTTAAAACTCTAAGCCTTCTTTTCTAAGGAATTAAGATAATATGTAAGATATTCTTAAAGGAACTCTTTAAATACTAAGGAATTTATTAACGAAAAAGATATTATTATATTATTACCTAGTAAGTTAAGAAAGACAAGTAAATCAGCCGCTCTAGTAATACTATTAAAGTCTTTAAAGATACTAGTAACTCTAGCTTTAGATTAATACTTTTAACCTAGGATTATACTAAGAACCTTAAGCTAGTAAGTACTA
>JAPZOX010001525.1:0-10855 GCA_037952655.1 Hymenoscyphus sp. LP001 | reverse complement strand
TATAGACGTCCTACGCTTTAAACAGGTTCTCTAGGATATCTATAAGATATATAATTATTTCTTTTATAGACTAAAACAGCTTAGGTCCCTTCTAGTAACAGGGCGCGAGATACTTCTAAGTAATATCAGCTATATAGTTAAAAACGTAAGCTATCTTTACTTCCTCTAGCTTAAATATAGAGGCGTTGATAAGGAACTTGTTCTTAATCTAGATCTTCTAGTTGTCGAAGGTTAGAGACAAGCTATCTATTAAGGGCTTAGTATCCTTAAGCTTAACCGTAAACGACCTATGTTATCTAGTTTCAGACAGGGTATTCCCTCGCGGAGGGGTACAGACGTCGTCTAGTTGTTCTCGTAGTAGGCGGACCTGTTTTAGAGCTATAGCGAGCTGTTAAGCGTCCGTAGGCTGGTCGGCAGACATCGTTACAGACGACTCAGTTATAAGGACAGAGAGTATAGGTAGAAGAGCCCCAGGCTCTTATATACGGTGGTAGGCGCGGGTACGCGGGGCTGTATAAGGCGCTGGTAGCATCTACAAGCGGTCTATATAGACCGTAGGTATCGTATTAGAATCGTAACGGATATTCTAATCCTTCCTAGGAGCAGTAGTAAATAGAGAGAAGAAGGGAGCTTTAGATAATATGACAAACCCAATCTGCTAGCCCTCTGGTAGTTATCCTTACCTATAGTATATACAGGTGTAGCGGATAATTAGAGAAGTAAGAGGTGGTTTAATTAAAGATCTAAAGCTACAGAAGAGAAGAGAAGGAAAGAGGAGACTTCTAGAGGTCCTATAATATAGAGATAGCTAAGGAATCGATAAGTTATAGGAATGTCGATCCGTTTATAGAAATGGTTCCTAGCCTAGGTAGGAATGGTTCTAGGCCAGGCCAGGAATGGCAGGCTTTGCGGACGCCGGCGAGCAGCCGTACGCGAGTCACGTGCTCGGCGGTGGCCAGGTCCGTAACAGCAGCCGCATCAGGCTCATTTTAAGAGCTATGATTATATAAGCTATATAAAACTTTTAGAGCTAAACTAGGGCTATCTAGATATGAACTCTTTTTTATAATAATTCTTATATTAAAGAAGTTATAGTAATATTTAGTATGTGTATTACTATAGTTAGTATATAAAACCAGCCGCATCGGGCTTATTTTAAGAGCTATGATTACATAAGCTATATAAAAAGTATAGAGTAAAACTAGGGCTATTTAGATATAAAGTTCTTTTTTTAATAGCTCTTAAATAAGCCTAATATAGCTAGTTTTTTATACTAACTATAGTAATAAATATACTAAATATAGCTAGAACTTCTTTAATATAAAAGCTATTATAAAAATAACTTTATATCTAAATAGCCCTAGCTTTACTCTATACTTTTTATATAGCTTATGTAATCATAGCTCTTAAAATAAGCCCGATGCGGCTGGTTTTATATACTAACTATAGTAATACACATACTAAATATTACTATAACTTCTTTAATATAAGAATTATTATAAAAAAGAGTTCATATCTAGATAGCCCTAGTTTAGCTCTAAAAGTTTTATATAGCTTATATAATCATAGCTCTTAAAATGAGCCTGATGCGGCTGCTTTTATATACTACGACTTCTTAAGTTAGTCTGTTCTAGATTTTGGTGAGGGGGACCCCCCTGTCTACGCTAAGCCTAGATTGGTAAGTGGGTCACGAGCTAAACCTAGATCAGTAAGTGGACCACTGACTATACCTATTCTAGTAATTTTGAAGGTCACATGGTCTCCAGCCCACACCAACGCTTCTAGAGGGTATTTGAAGCTTTCGTCGTCACACACTTTAAGCTTCTCCCCCCTCTAGTGCTCTAGATTGGGCCTTTTCTATCTCTATTAAGTTTAGTACTAGGATTATACTATTATTAATATCTAAGAGTAATAATAATACAGCTATTCAGTCCCAGTTATATACGACTAGATCACGTGCGACCACGTAACCAGGCACTACCGAGGTTCTGCCGAGGACTCGCTTAGTGTAGATAAATAGAGACAGAGTATACTAACTGTTACGAACCACAACTGAAGGCAAAGGCACAAGAGTATGTGTGTGTAAATACGAGAATTTAAAGCTACAGTTCTATCTACGAAGGCAACCCAGGTTATATACCCAGAGAGAAGGGGTTGCTGAGTAAGTATAAGCTGTAAGGAGCTGAAATCTCGTACAAGCTATAAAGAGCCAGAAGCACGTATAGCTGAGATCTCGCCATAGCTTTTATCATAGCTGTAAAGGAGCTGAGATCTCGCCATGGCTCTCGTCATAGCTCTCGTCATGGATCTACACATCCCGAGGTGATTACCAAGGTCACGTGCTGTCACGTGTATTATTCCAGGTTACGGACCAGCGCTGTAACACTAACTCTCCTCTTCTCTCTTTAGTTTAGTTTTCCTTAATATAAGGTACTATTCTATAAGCACTTCTTTTAGTATATTTGTAGAGAGCTGTTATACTATTTACTCTTATTATTTAGTATCTCTCTCTAGATCTATATATTAGATCTAAGTAGTATATTTTTAAAGTAACTAGATAGTCTATTATAAGTATTAAGAGTATTATTAACTTATCTCTTAATACGAAGAGAGTGTAGTTTCGCTAATCTCTGGCAGAGAAAGCACTGACTTTAGATGTCTCTTTAAGTACTTTGGCATTGGTGCCCTGGGAGTAAGTGAATACAAACGTTATTTTTGCTTTACTTTGCAAATGTGTCTTCAGGTTGGCTTTTAGAACAGCAGCTAGCATTGAAAGTTTGAAATAATTTCGATGTTGAGCTCCGAAAGTTTTGCCGATACTTCTGGCCTTGCTAACGCGAATTTCGATAGTCTTGGTGCCGTGGTGTTCTTCTCTCTTTCGTGGAGCGAGTTCTGGTAAACTTCGTTTTTTACCACATCTGTCAATGCCTACCTCTTGAAGCTACTGCGCTTGCGACGAGTGAATAATCCTGATGTGTGAAGCATTCAACATAATTTCATTACTGGGTATATCCTACACCTATTCCGCGTATTACAGCCCGCCTTTCGTATTTAACATCGTCTCTCGTTCCCATTAAATCCCATGCTTCCTTACCCCTCCCTCGTCCCACCCCCTTATATCAATAATCCGGATGCAAAAACAACCCCCATAAATGCCCAACAACCCACAACATTGACACTTCCCGCACTTTTCACCGTTGTCGCAGCAGCCGTACTCGATGCGCCTGCCGCTCCAGCAGCAGTACTACCCGTTGTCCAACCCACAGAAACGACCGGCTTTCCACTCCCAGATTGTGCAATGGTGGTTTGCGTTGCGTTTCCAAAGGGGCCTTTCGTCGAAGTAAGCATTGAATTTTTGACACTGAAACCCGAGGCTTTTGAAGAAGACGCAGAAATTGAAAGGGACGCAGAAGATGAGGTAGAATCAGACGCAGAGGAGGATGTAGAATCGGACGCAGAGATAGAGGAAGAAATCGCAGAGGTAGTACTAGAACTCGTACCTAAACTACTACTTGTCGGCGCTTGCGTAGTACTTGCTGCAGCAACACTAGCAACACTGCTACTGCTCGTTTTCGAAGTCCCCGGCCCAAGCGAAAAACTCGATTCTACGACTGCAATGATCGATGATATGGCGGAACCGGTGGGAGAATCAGAGAGCGTAGTTGTAGGTGTCGAAGTCCCATCGTTTCCAGGCGCAAAATCCGGTGCGCGAATCGTGAAATTGTATGTCCCGCAAGCAGTACCAATATTTCCACCTCCAAAGACAGTATGGTTGCGCAATGCGCATGCATCGAGTAAGCTCCCATAGTCGCTATTGCAACTCGCCTCGTCGCATCCGGTCGAACTACTCGATTTTTCGTATCCAAAAGATATCCATGGATCCGTAGCGCTTCCCGTGAAAGACTCCCGCGATTCGAAGCTCGTACTGGCGAGTTTATTGCAGAAGGTTTTGTAGAGGAAGAACACTTTTTCGACTTGGTACCCGTTCGAGTTGTCCGGACAAGTAGGTGCGGAAATTGCGAGGGTTTGCGCCAGGAGAGATGCCACGACAGCAGCCCTCAGCAGAGTGAACATAACGAGAGACGGAGTCCGGATTCCTGGAAAAATAGAAAAAACAACAAGTTGCGATAAAGAACGTATAGTAGAAGAAGAATCTTGCACGTTGAAAGTTGAGAAGGTGCGGGTGGGGGACAGGAAATGAAGGGATTGTTTGTCTGAAACGGTTGCTGCGACGAACAATTGAGAGGCTATATGGGGGGAAATCTCACTTGAGAGGTGGCGATCCTTTATCACCACCTTTTTCCGCCCCATGAATTAATTGTTCCTGTTGGTGCTGCGCGTAATTAGAGCCCGAGCAAATGGCTTCCTTCGCGCCCGCATGGATCTGAGGGTCACGATGTTGGATGTTGGAATGAGGTTGTTGGTTCCTGAGAAGGATTGCCCTTGAAATAGCCACCCATGCGCCTCGCCGCCTTGGCAAGAATTTGAATTTTGAATTAGAAAACCCGTATGAATTCAAATGACTATACAAGCAATTAAAACTTCTATGAAAACTAGATAAAATTGTCTATTCCATCGTCATTTTTTCACAAGTTAATTAAGGTTTCCAACCACTTGAGGTCACCTAGTCAAAGTCTGAAACGCAATGCGGGGAACCTCGGCTATATTTAGGGGGCGTTCATCCATCCTCACACCTTCAGCGCTTAACTTCTCCAATACCCAAACTATCGGATTGAAAATCTCAAAGGCCCCCGACTGATCTGCACATAACATCAAGAAACCGCCGTAGTTTTCATAGAAGAACACCAACAGTATAAGCGCTCGGGACATCGCCCAAGGGGGTAATTGTTGGTACAACACTGTACTCCTTTGCTTCGAGGAACTCGTTCGCAAAATCGGGCGTTTTTCTCACATCGCCTAACTTGTCGATACTTGCGGCGATGTTCAGAAGCTTGCTTTCAGTCCAGGGGAGACCTAAAATCTCCATTCCGATTGGAATACCGACTGGCGAAGAATCTGTTGCTGGGGAAAATCATATTGGGATAGTGACAACGGGAGCTCCTGTAAGTGCTGCAAGGATTCCATTTCGACCTGTTTGTGCAGATGAACCAATTGGGACGACGAGGTTCTTTTGCTCAGGGTAGATGACGGCGGTAAGATTGTTGGTATGGAATGTCCTTTGCAAGGTGGCGATCAAAGCTGTGATATTTCCCTTGTTTTCGGCGTAGCTTGCGTTGTTTGTTGAGGAACGGAGAATAGTCTTTACGAATTCGTATTGACTTGGAATGACAAGAAATTTGTTGCTTGCGTAAAGCTCGTTCAGTGTTGATGGTCGAGGTCCGGACGAAGAGTCTAGATAAGAATTCATCACTTGTCGGCCCTCTTGGCGTTGGACATCCCAAGCTGCAAGTGTGGTTGCGCTATATATTGTCTCGTTGATGGGGATAATAACGGCTCCTGCAGATTCAAGAATCGTGATCTCTTTGTCCATGACTTCGTTGACGGGTGTTGTTTCGTTGCTCGGGGCACGGTTGAAAAATCCTTGGAGTACTCCAATTCGAACTCCCTTTAGAGTTCCGCCCACAATGTCCTTGGAATAGTCAAGGTCTTTAGAACTTGGTGGAACAAGCAAAGTCGCGTTGTCTCTTGGATCACTTCCGACACTAGCCATAACAGTCAGAGCTACAGCAAGGTCTTTCATATTTCTCGCAAATGGCCCAATTGCGTCTTGAGTAAAAGATATTGGCATAATGCCAGCTCGTGAGATCAATCCTCTTGTCGGACGGACGCTAAAGAGAGAGTTTGCTGAAGCTGGACTGCGCAAGGAGTTCACGGCATCGGTTCCTAAGTGTCATCAGTTTTCAGTTCTTTGTAAGAGAGTTGTTTAAATTCCTCCGTCGCCTGCATTACTAATGATTGTGCGAGGACGTCTAGGCTAATTGAGATTATTATTCGAGGAGGTGTAGAAGAAAGAGGAAATTAAATTCCTAATTCTCCTAAATCTTCTCGATCAATAAATATGATTACCCGAGAACATTTCGTACCACCAGATAGAGGGGTAGCGAATAATGGCAAGGCGTCGTGGAAAATTTGAGATATTTACCTGTTCCAAAAACAGCGAAACTCGTGGCAATCGAAGCTCCCGTCCCTCCCGAAGAACCCCCTGGTGTTCTAGTATGAGCATACGGATTGACAGTCTGTCCTACCAACGAAGAGACCGAAAGTCCCTCCAAGGCCAATTCATGCAAATTAGTTTTCCCCAAAACGATCGCACCAGCTTTCTTCAAAGCAGCAACTGCAGCAGTATCTTTGCTCGGAAAATTATTCGTCAAATCCAGATATCCACCAGTAGTATTCATGCCTACAGCATCATAATTATCTTTCAACAAAATTGGAATGCAGAAGAGGGCTCCGATGGTGTTTTTGGACGCGATTCGGCTATCAAACTCGTCGGCTAGGATGAGTGCATCCGGGTTGAGCGAAACGAGAGCATTTATGGTTGGGTTGTAGGCTTCGATGCGTGTGAGGAAGGAAGAAACTACTTCTCGGCACGAATTTTTTCCAGAGAAGATTGCATGGTGAACGCTTTCGATTGTTGCCTCGCGGCTGTCGAATTGGTGTTTTCCGGTGGTGTTTCCAAGAATTGAGATGGCGAAAAGCAGAAATCCGAGATGAGAAGATGAGAACTTCATGATTGAATTTATGGTAGTAGTAAATAATGATTGAGAAGGCTGGAGAGTTGTTTTCTTTACGTCCTCATCTATAGTATTTATATATTCGGAAGTCTGGTGCCGAAATCTCACTCCTCGTTGGGGGGGGTGACAAGCTTGTCAGCCAAGACATGGTTCCTGCATATCAACGGTGAGTGTTTACGACGATAGTCCAGTTGCGCCGCAGAATATTAATATTGAGGCGCAATGACAAAGACATCATGCAGGCTCGGCTTCCTTTTCTGGAATTATAAATACAGCATCGTTTCCCTCCGAAGATTTTGTGTACATATGGCGCTCTTTGTAAGTCTCTGATGCAACTTTTAATCTTCAAGTAGAGGTTGCGGCTGCGATGAAATCTTCCTTTTCTGGGCCATTTGCTGGCTGCCGCTTTATTCAAATATCGACTCACTTTCATGGACTATTTTGGTTACGAGGAGCTTGATAACCTCTCAGCGGAGGAATGGCTATCTATAAAATATTATGGCACTTGCTTATCAATGTTTTCTTCTCTCCATCACGAGATGACAACGAGGGGAGACAATTTTAAGTCAAAGAAAAATAGCCAAAAGAAATTACTTCCGGGATGTAAACTGATAATTCGGGGAAAACGGCCAGGAGGTGTACCTAAATAAAAGATCCTTTTTCATGAAGTAGTCGAACACAGGTGCTAGCGAGTCGCAAGATGCGAATCGCTGAATTAAAACCAAGTGAGATATAAGCTTTGCTATTCTTACACTCGCTCTGATCAAGCAATGCATGAAATAGACTAAACTGATTGTTATAGAAAGTTTGGAATTGTCTAAAGCTCGATCTCTTGGTTCCCCTAAGGCTTCTCAATTACCAGCTGAGGTTATCTAAGAATCTCTCAAGCGATGACAGAATGGCGTTCTCAACGAAAAAAAGGAACAGCCACTTAGAACTTCAGTATAAAATCCATGAACGATCGGATCCATTTTGCAAGGTTCAACTTTCTAAGGCATTGACAAACTCGCATAGTTGAACATTAAAATCCTTGCTCTGTTAAAAAGCCCAGTTGCTCAACCGAAAGTTGTTCAGCAAAACTCCTAAAATGGAGGATTTGGTACTGACTAGACGAAAATAGATTTCAGTACTTTGCAGATTTGGAATCGTCCCCAGCTATTGCTGACACTGTTCCTGGAAACGAATTGAATTGATGGCTTTAAGGTAATGTTTTCATATAGATAGAATGCGACATAAAAAGAAAATTATAGTAATTAATCTAGAAGTAATAGTCTAGGTGTTTTTAAGATTGTTAGACTTTCCGTCAGATGACTACAAAATGTTTGCGAGTTATCCTTACAGTCAAGTTGCAGATCTCCTGATATATATCAGAAGATTAAATCATACGTATCTGTCAGAAGTAGTTTAGCAAACTGGACCTGTAAAAGCACAACTGATTCCACTATAATTCTTCATCAAAAAGTCAAGTTATCTATTATGTACTCTTATTTCTGGATCAAATACTATAATTTTATTTTCCCTGTCTATATGAATTGCGTTAGGCTTACTTGATGATTGCTTGTGACCGTGGAATTTGAATCTGAATTTCTCGCCGGTTTTGGTGGATATCTAGCTTACTTAATGTAAGGAGATCACTGTCTTCCAGATGACCACTTAGTATCCTACTTCTTGTATTTACCTGGTTTTAGTTTCAACTCATCATACTTATCATGGAATCCAATATTCGCTTAAGACATAAAATCAGCAATTTTACTTAAGTGTTAATTAGCAACAACAAAGGTAGATTCACCCAGGCCACGTTTGGTTGCAAGGGGGTGTAGTTCAGGCCATGGCTTCCCTTCATGCATTCACCAAGCATTTGATGATTTTCTAGAATTTCCAGGCCGCAAACATTTATTATTTAAGGCCTGTTGCCATCCATCTTAGCTTCCTGCTTCCTTCTACCTTTACAACAAAAACTGAAAACCAATATTGTCACTCTTTGACAAAATCATTACCCGTTACTTGACACAATTGCACCAGAAAAGTACAATTTAATAAACTTACAACATGACTTCTGTCAACCTTTCAGAGATGTCTGCAGACAACACCAACAACCCTGACACATTCGTCAAGGGACAGCGTGAGAACAAATTAATCAGTTAATCAATTATTAATCTGATTAATATGATTAGATTAGATTGGATTTTGATTAACCAGTTTCTTGATTAGATTAAATAATTAATTTAGATTAATCTGATTAAATCTAATTAATACAATTAATTAGTATATATAAGCATTTATAAGGCTTATAAAGCTAATAATTAGTGATATTACTAATTATATATAATTAAGAACTAATTTATTCAGACTATAATTAAAGAAGTTACGTAATAAACAAAGTACTCAGGAGCTCTCGCTTAAGCTCCCGGCGGCCCGGAACACTACTCCGGCGCCACTCGGAGCCATCGGGCCGGCCTCTGATATACTCGGCCCGGTCACGTATATATATATTAATCAATTAATCAATTATCAATCTAATTAATATGATTAGATTAGATTAGATTTTGATTAACACTTGAAAACCCTTGATTAGATTAGATTAATACCCATTAATCTAATCTAATCTAATCATTACTTTCGCTGACAAGGGACCAGCAACCCTCAAGGTAAGCAAACATTCCCTTTGTTCCTATTTCGAAGTCCTATTTCTAGTAGCAAAGAATTTGTTTATCCTCCTTTAATCTAGACTCTTGAATCAACAAGAAGAACATATGCTAAACTCTGGCAGTGGGAAGAAGGCCTTGGGAAGGAAGCACATCCCAATCTTGCCTGGTGTCTCGACAACAAGGAAGCAATCCAAGCACTCCATTCGTCAAAAACTGCTACTAAGATCTTCGAGCAGTAAGTCTAAAATTGCTAGCTTCAACAATGAGCTCCAAAAGCTGAGATATATAACAGATACTGCTGGTCTTGCAATCTTTATTACAAACCTTGCATGTTCTCAAAGAAGCAACGTCAAGATTATTACGGTCAAGGAGTCAGTTCTCATCCACTCTTCAAATATTTCATCCTCTCAAATGACTGTGTCACTAATACTTTGAAACAGATGTGCAAGTGGTGCTAAGCAGAGTGTGACCGCGCTTCCGATGAGAACTCGTTTGATATCCATATCCATATCCACTGTAATCGAAGCGGCAAGAAGATTTGTGGAACATGTAAGCCTTTTAGCTTGGAGCCGCCACTAGTCCTCGAGAAGAAGAAATTATCGATGAAGAAGGAGATGAGCATGGCGGATATCCCAGCTCCCCAATTCACAATTAAGAAGAAGATGACGCAAGGACAACGACGCAAGGCTGAAATAGAGGCACGTCAAAAGGATTAAACGAGGGCCAAAGATAATAACTCTGCTGAGCACTTTGCTGCTAAAGAGGCTCGACTGGCGTGGGAAGATATGGTTTAGTCCTGTGAACTGAACTCGACTTTTCGGGGGAAAGGGAACTATGTACGGTAGAGAACGGCTGCTCAGAGATACTTGAAGTACCGAGCAGATAATCTAGATCCCTTTTTCAGTACTCCCAATTATGTTTGAGTGACGTCGCCTGTGATAGTACAATGATAGGTCCTTTTTCATTAGCTCCTGCGTGAAAGTAGCTCTCAATGATCAAAATTTCAAGCCGAAACTTTCCACAAGACGTGAACTTGAAATTCTAAAAATCAGGAAAATCTTCCTGTCTTGAAATTGCTGAACACAGGAACCCACTACGTTGTTTCAAAGAAACAATTACGAATGTCTTCTTATACCCAATAGAAAATTCGTTTATCATTCCCGCTTGTTTTGACGACTGAATCAGAACTCGCTTATTTCGAGAAACCAAAAACGCTACACATTTGCTGAGCGACGGGAAGTAGAGAAGTTTAAAATTTTGACTTTGATAATTGGATTCCCATAACGATTTGGATGTAAGAGTCGGTTCTTTTTCAAATAAAAGAAACGTGACCTTTTATCACATGACATGATTTTGAGCGCCGCCTTTCTGAGTTTGAATCTCTCTGGGCATACAAGTGGGATCTGGAACCAAGAGGGAGAACCACATACAAATACACTCAGAAGCCAACACACAAGATCCTACGTCTCCACCGGAGACTAAAGAAGTGGCAAAGCTCTCTACTGATCCAGA
>JAPZOX010001524.1:0-10875 GCA_037952655.1 Hymenoscyphus sp. LP001 | reverse complement strand
TACCCTGAACCGTATCCTATCTAGTATACACGCAACCTTGGCAACTCTCATTCCTAATAGCGGGCCATCACACTTCCGTCCTATTATAGACCTATTTACAAGTAAGGACCCGGCTTATATAGTTAATCGATTTACTATTCTAGATATTCGGTTTACCCTTATAGCTAAAGAGGAAGGCAATTAGAGTAAACTTTCTATAGATTTTTCCTTCCTCGAAGACATTACTTATAATAAGCTAATAGAACTAGCTAAGTCAATTACAGATAGCGAGAGCGACCTTTTTCGTATATTTTTAGTTAATACTTTCCTCTAATATCGTAAGAAAACCCGCTTTAAGTATAGTAAGCAATAGTCGGCGTTAAGTAATAATGTCTTCGTATATCTTACTACTAACCGCAGCTTAATTAGGCGTTTTATTAAGGTCGTGAAGGTAAGTGAACCCTCTTCTTCTTTATACCTCTTTTTACTAAGTCTATTTATTTCTAATATCTTAGAATCTTAGGAAACAAGAGCTCCTTAACCGCTGTGCTTACTAGTATTCAGAGGGCAAAAGTTACTACTATTAAGCTATTAGAGATATCTAACTTATTTAGACTTATTAACCTATATAATAACTATACCTTCTACTAGAAACAGTTATCTAAGAAGTCTAACCCTGTGCTTCTGTTTCTACTTCCTTATTTTTAAGCAAGTATAATTAATCCTATTAGTAGGCTAATTAAATCCTTTTAATTTATACTATACTTTAAATAGAGACAACAGTGTAGTAGATTAGTCGAAGGGGAAAGTGATTTATCTTAGAAATTATAGGAAGGCTTTAACACCGAAGAGGTTTAGACTACGTTATATAACACGTTTATAATAGTATCAGCTATACTTATCTATTTATACTATCGATATATATTTAGATATAGAACACAGTATCCTAATATCGAGTAATGCTTATAAGTTCCTAAGTCCTTAAACTCTCTCTAATCGACTTCTTCTAGAATCCGGCTTTTATATTCTTCTCTTTCGGAAATCCGTAACAGTTAAAGAGGGAAGGGTAAACCAGTAGAGTTATAGGAAAAGATTAGCGCCTAGTAGGACAAGCCCTTGAATATTCATAACCAGGTTTTGTAGGAGTCTTAATTATAACGTAATTAAGCGTATTACTATAATTGTAGCAGGAAACGTAAATACGATTATAGAGATATATACCTATATTAACACATTTGTAAGAGGTGCGACGCTTGCTTACGTAGGCTAAATTTAGTAATAGAACTATTGAATCTAGGAAAACCCGTCGCCCTTAACTAGTCTCGGATTTCTCAATTAAATACCGAAAGAATTAGAGCAAGCCTCGTCTTATAGAGCCTGTTGATATATACCTTAGTATCGTTCTTAAAGATCTTCGGTATTATCGATTAACTTTCATCTAAGGAATATTAGCTTTTATTATATATATAGGAAGAAATTTTATAAAAAGAGTTCTTCTATCGCTTCGCAGAAGGAGGAACAGAGACTGAAAAGGAGAATATAAAGAAGATAGGGGCTTTATATAACCTAGGCCTAATAGTAAAAGAGCTCTACAAGCTTTGGAATTGCCTTATTATAAGTTAACCTAAACACGAGATACGGTATTAAACTAATTTCCTTCTAAGAAGAATATTAAGTCAAAGGTGAAGTTCCTAGCAGGAGATACTTAAGAAGTACAGAGAGATTTCTCTATCGAACTAGTAAGTGCTTCTACGACAATTTTCTCTTATAAAATAAGTAACTATAGGCAGATCCCCACCCTAATCATTAAGGAGTAAGGTAGATATAAGGATACTACCAAAGCTATTAAGCAACTAGTAGTTCCTCTACTCTCTTATAATTAAATAATACCTCCCTTTATAACTTCTTAGACCGAAAGTCTTCTACTTAAACATTAGTTGCTCTTATGTATTATATTCTAGACATTCCCAAAGCCTAAGGAGCTGTATAATATATACTTTAAGAGGAGAGAACCTGACTTATATTAATAAGAAAATATACAGAGGCAGTATCTTATATATATAAGGAAAGCGACGACTTTGCCTAAAATACGCTTAACCTTAGAGACAATCCTAGGTCTAGTATATTAGTCAAGGATACTAAAAGATCAAGGTTACGACTAATATATAAATAGATTCTTTAAGAATATAACTAGAAACAAGAAGACATACGTAACAAAGTTAAGCATAGGAATACAAATTAATTAGAGATCTGCCTCTTTTTCAGAAGATCTTATATCTTATTAATTTTAATACATCTTATTCTTCTTAATCAGTATATATATATTATCCCGTAGTTAAAACCTACTTAATATATGTATAAAGAGGACTAATAATTACTTATATAAATAACATATTCGTATTTCTGAATTAGTTTACTATTAAATTCCTTCGTAGGCTATATTAGTATTAAATCCTATACCTGATAATGAAATAAGTTTCTATTCTAATGCTTTAAGACTTCGTATAATTCTATAAGACTTAAGATCCCTTAAATAATTTTCATATTTATTATCTATCTCTTAGAAGCCGACTTAGACTTCTTACTTATTGCTATTCTTCTCGACCTTTAGTTTAGGGCTATTATCTACTCTATACCTTTTCAACTTTATCTAGACCGTAGGGCCTAGACAGCAGAAGACCGTTCAAAATCGGAGATTAATACTTCTAATAAGAACAAATAATTCGGAAAGCTCCCTAGCCCCCTTCACTTAGTACCCTTCTATTAGACTACTCGACTTAGCCTATTCGTTTAATAAAAGAAGGAATCCGCTATCTTTATTCTCTTGAGAAGAGTTGTTCTTCGACATTCTATATCTTCTCTTCTAGATCGATTTATTACTTATAGTCTATAATCTATTTTACTATATCAATCAGCAGTCTTACGAACACAAACGTGATATGCTATTTTAAAAGGTCAGTATAGCCTCTTATACTAGGAATAATTACTAATATAATTAGACCACTCGTTCTCCTAGAAGTCTAACCTACGATCCTCCTTATCATCTCTAAATACCTATTATAGCCTCTACCTTAAGCTCTTATCTCTCTGTTCAAAGGCGTCTAAAGCACTATATTCTTATTAACTTTAGAACTAGAGGCGTCTGAATAGTATAGAGTAACAAAAACGATAAATACTATACATAGGTCGGAAACTATCTAGGAGTATAAGTAGGAACGCTCTCTCTTATTCTATAAGCACCGTCAGATATCGTATATAAACGAAACAGCGAGGGACTAGCGATTCCCGTAGTATTTGGCTACACCAGACTACGTAAAGGCTAAGGCAAAATACTTATATCTAAAGTAAAGCTTGCTCTTCTACCCTACTTAAGAGAGTACGATTATGCTTAATCTCTCTTAAAAGATACTTCTAACACCCTTAAATTGAGATCTACACAACAAATCACAGAGGACTTCCTTAAATTTACAATTAAGCACGTAACGAAGGAATGTAGTAGACAGTCTATAGAAGGTTAGGTCGTCTTAGTACCTTAATCTTATAAGATTAATAAGGTACAGAGCTTTCGAGTAATAATCTAGAGAGCAGGCGGCCTTAGTAACATTTATATCTATAGCGAAAGTAACTACGTTACTTATACTTATCTAATATCGATAGAGAAGAATATTAGTATAGTAAAGAAGGAGACCTTTAGAAAGAGACAGGACTTAACAGTTACGGTGGGAATAATCGACCTTGGCGCTAGTACAGCGGTATATAATTCCTGTTATATAAGAGGTAGACTAACGTTCTATAACTAGGATATAACCACTTCTGAAATATGTTTCAAAATAGACAACACCGCTCCTATAATCAACGAATTAAGAGCACTACTAGGTATTCCTATAATGTTCAAGCGTATAGGACTTAAGCTAACAATCTCTATAGGTTTTATAATTAGAGAGGATTTATTTGATAACCGATTTATTAAAGTCTTATATACTAAGCTTAGGATCCAGCTATCTACAGAGGCAGAAAATGTTATCTTTAAACCATTTATTAACTACTTTTATAAGCGCTTAAAGCCGCAGTAGTCCCTATGTAGTAACGACGACGAGGAGTATCTGTTCCTTATCCTAGAAGGCGTAACCCGTTTCGTACTAACAGTATAAGTCTTTACTATAATAACACGTAGTCTTAACCTCTAACACTACTATAGAGAAGATATAGATTATATTATGAAACCGCTAATTTATAAAACCTGCTGAAGAATTAACAATTATCTTAGTAAACTAAACCACTCTTTATAGCTTGTTATTATCTTAGGCGGAAATTCTAAAGTAGCTAAGATAATACCTCTTATAAGAGTCGTACTAAAGACGAAGAAAATAGTCAGCTCCGACGAACAAATCATCTACTTAGTTAGACAGTCGTCGTAAGTGCTATTTAACTAATCCTTATATTAAGACTAACAGAGTTCTTATAAAAACGCCGTAGTACGTGGTCTCCACTTCTAGATTACCTATCTCGATCTCGTTAGAGGCAAGTATACTCGGGTTACTTTAGCTTAAAAGGTATAGCAGCCTTATAAGTACCTAGCTAGTTAAATAGAGTTTCCCGAGGAAAATATCATAAACGCAGACTTCTTTAACTACGCTAAGAGGATTATAAAAGAGGTAAGATTATCTTCTATATAGAAATATTAGCTTATTAAATACTAGGGTGAATTTGTCCTAAAGGGCGTTCGGAATATAGATATATACTTCGACATAGATACCGACGCTAAAACTTTTAATACGAGCCCTATTATAATATACACTCTAAACAAAGATACTACTAAATATATTTCTAGTACTGCGATTTGATGTTTTATATCCGAGAGTCGTCCTATCAGCGTTATAGATTTAGTACCAGCCCTGGCGGATATTAATCTCTATACGCTTTAATATCTAAGAGATAAGCGCCGGTGCTAGCTCTGTCTTAGGGTATAAATAGGCGTAGAAATCATAATAATAGTATTATAGAGACCCGATAGGCGTAAGGCTAAAGAAGCGTACACAGGCCTTTACTCTGCTACGTTTATTCTAAATAACCTCGAATTGCCTAATAAGGCCTTATTAAATAACTTTCGCACTCTAGTATAGTAACGTAAGAGTTCTGATTCAAGTATACCTAACGACACCTTACTAGGCTATATAAAGAGGCTTAGGATTACTAGAGCAGCTTAGGATTAAGCTTTCAAACCTACTCTCTCCTGTCTAAGTAAGTTCTCACTTATTCGTATATAATCCTCTGAAATTAATCTGGTATAACTGACTAATAAGCTTAATAGGTGAGTACTACGTTGCGACCGATCAGCCTGCTTATATAAGTAACATAGACCCCGGGTCTACTTCGCCGACGAACTAGGGAAGCGAAGGTTATATTAGACTAGCTGATGTTCAAAGTCGAAAGAGGAGTTTCTCTAATATTAATAACGAATAGGACGATGCTTCCTAGGCGGCGTAATATATACCCTTCTCTTAGAGGTATACCTGCGATGTTGTTTAGAACTATATATAACCCTAATCAGGTGTCTAGTCTACTCGACTACTATTATTATATATCCCTCCGCTGTAGAAGTTATTTAGCTAGTATCAAAGCCTATATCTGACCTCGCCCCTCCTAGTGCCTCCGATTATAGGTGGTTCGCCGTCTGTAAGTATAACACAGCCCTGGCCTGCTAGCTTATTATACTAGCAACTGCTATTATAGAGTCCGCTAGAATTAGGCTAATAGATAGATTCACCGTCGGAAGCTTTAGCGTAGTCTACAGCTGCCGATAATTAACTAATTCCTTCCTATAATCGTTATATAACTGGTGCTGAATCCTACGCTAAGAACTCTTTCTAAGTCTCGCAAATTATAATAATATACCAATTTATAGGCAGTAGTAACAGATAGGCTATAAGCAACGGTAGAATGCTATAGTTAAGTACGTTACTTAACTCTAAGATCTATTTAGTACTACTACATCTAACCTTAAATTATCAACCATAGCTCGCTCTAATTAAACGTACTCTAGTAATTTAGGTGAAGAAACGTATTCCCTCTCCTGTAGATACTATAATTAAAACTAAGGCTTAGTATTTTACAGCTATATGTGGAGATAATAGAGATTATGCCTTAGTTAATACTACTAGCTAGGTTAAGCGGTTTAAGAAAAGAAATAGCATCTTTAATACCTCTCTATAGATAGCTATAGAGAAGCTGTTTAACTTCATAGACTAGAGAGCTTCTATTCTCTCTTAAGCTTTTAATCTTTAAATTAAAATTATTATCCTAAATTAATTATTCTCTTACTATAGAATAGTAATATATTAATAATGTGCTTTTCGACTATATAAGTTTCTATAAGGCCTAGGCTGTAGAATATCGTTTAACCTAGAGATTATTATATACACTGTCTAGCGAGGGAGTTTAACTTGACTTAAGATTATAGTTGATAATATAGTTACTCTACTTTAAGCTACTTTTTAAAAAAACATAATATACGTTAATTAGTGTCTTAGCGAATATAAAACCCCTTTATACTAATTACTCCCCTTACCTCGCCTAAATGTCGTACTTTTCCTAATCTAAATTAATTTAATTCTTATTAGAAATAGTAGAACTATAGAACTGAAGTTGCTAGTCCTATTTAGGATACACCTTAGTAAACATTTCTATATTATTATATACTAGTGTTTACAAGTAGAAGGATGTCTGTAAATTAAGAGGATTACTTAAATACGTTAATATAAGTATTATTAGTATTACACCTTAGGAACGGAGAGATAAGAACGATAGTAAAGCAATAGGATTCAAGAGATATAGTTCGCTGTAAGGACTCTAATAACTAGATTAGCTAAGGCGTAATAATAGTATAGCCTAACTAACGCAGTCTCTCTTACGATCTCTATTCTAAAACAGCTAGACTTCTATTTTCGAACAGGCTATATAGAAGCGGATAAATAGAGTAGATAATACTAGGTAAACAAGATCGGAAGAGGAAAAATCATATAACGTAAGGAGAAAACATAATCGTTAGTTTAATATTAAGAATTATATATTAATCTATTATAACGTAGCTAGCCACTTCCTTTACAAGCTCTTAGTGAAGTTAACAAGGACTTCTAAGGCCGCCTAGACGTCCTTGCTACCTTACGTCTGCTTCCGAGGTCGGCCACGTCGCTTCTTTAGCTCTTCCTCCTAGGTATCAGGCAGTCTAGTAGCCAGCTGACTTCGTTTCTGAGGCCGCTTCCTACCCCTAGTCCCGGTCCCAACTTCCGTTATAAACGCTTCTACCAGTTCCTCGGCTCTAGCTAATTCAGATTCGGGTATCCACGTCTCCTTCTATTCCACCTAATAGTGCTTCTCATAGCTAACCATTTTCTAGCCGATAATTTTACAAATTTCCTATTAATGATTAGGATCTATAATTAGAGCTGCTAGTTAAGGTTCTACTAGACGGAACTTAAGATTAAAATCCGTGTCCCTCCTAATCCTGATACTTTTAAGAAAGCCGTAGATAGGCTACTCCTTGTATTTAGCAGTTGTCTCTGAATTCACTGTACTAGAAGGGCCCTAGGCAGGTAGTAGTACAGAGACTTGCTTATTACCTACCAGCGTTGGTAGACCTAAGAGAAGGAGCTCTCCGGTATTAAGCTTTGTATTATGATAATTATAGTATAAAGGAACTTTGTAACACGGTTACGAGGGAAGTGTCTGTAGTTCTAGAGGTTGTAAGTCCTCCTCTTCCCCTTTACTAGTATCGTAACTATAGTCCTCGTCCTTATAATTATTAGGACTATCCTCCTTTCCGCTCTCTTCTAAGGTCTCGAATTAGAAGGTATCTCCTCGGCCTTCTGTTACAGTGCGTTCTCTTTTAATAGTAGAGGGGTTGTCGTTGCCTAAAAGTACTAGTTTACTTCTCTCGTTATCTACGCCTAGATTTGTAGGCTGTAGGTATAGTATACGATCCTCTAATCTATATTACGACTTTCTATTCTTAGTATACAGGTTAGGATAGGACAGCCCAGCTGAATAGAGAGAGTAAGGTAGAGCTAAGTCGTCTAGCTCTAGCGAAGAGAGTAGACGCTGATTACTATCCTTAATATCCGACTATACTCCCTAATCGGTCGGATCAGCTGGCTTACTAGACTCGAGGACGGCATCGGCTCTAATTTCAAGTAAGGCAGAGCTAGAAATAGGTGTAGTATCAGAATCAAGGTTAAGCCTGCTATTATTATTAACAAGTATTACTAGCTCGTCTATGTATTATTAAAGGGGTGCTTACTACTACGATAAGATCTAACGTACCTCGAGTGTCTTAAATACGCGTTCCTACCAAAGTCTATTCCTTTGAATACGGATATAAAATATCTTTAATAGATAGAAACTTATTATCTAAGTTGTCTTCTACTTCGCTCTTAGAGTTGATAAGGTTATAAATATAGCCTACGATTATATAGTACGTTAGATAGGCTCTTTCTAAAATTCTCTATAACTTACCTCGGTTCGCAATCATGTTAGCTTTAGGCCGACGCCCTCGAGGCAGCGCTATAGAAGAGTTAGACTAGGGACTATAATTTATTATTAGGCGTTGTTAGTTATATAGTAACGCTAGGTAGGATTTGGTTACGGGATATAATAACTTTAAAGAGAGCTACTAAAACTGGACATAGTCTAAATTAATAGTAGCTATATTAAAAAAAATATTTAGTTAATTAAAGAAGAACGGTTAAGAGATAGTAAAAATGCTGGTTTTTAAGCTAGATAGTCCTTCTTAAGCAGAAATATAGTAGATTATATAGCTACCTTATAACCTGCCCTCTATACCTATCTACCGTCTATAACTTCTTAATCCTACCTTCCTCTCTCGTTTACTAAGTTATTAGCCTATCTACGAGGTAGTTCTTATCATTGTCGGAATTAACCTTACCCTCCTCTACTTTATATAAATAGACCTTAACTTAATCTTCCTTATCTAGACAACGCCGTCTTACTACTACTAGTCTATACTATACTATTTCTAAGAAACAGTAGCCCGTTATATAGATTTAATACGTCTTAAACATTTATAGAGATTTTATATTCAGGATCTAGTTAGAACTTATAAAGAATCTATCTTTTATACCTAGTAGCTATAATCTACGGATTCTACTAATCTACCTAGCACACTTTATATACCCGTTTATCCCCTTCGGTCCCGTGTTTTCGTATTCTCGTGTTAAGACAAGACAAATCATAATCAGTACATAGATAGGCGTAATCGTTCAACGGTCTTCAAAGAGCTAGATATCGTATTCAGCCTATAACTTACTAAAACAGCTCCTACGATCTAGTCCACTGCTACCACGTATACAGATGTCGGCTCTTCTGTCACAAATTAGCCTAGATCTAAGACATATACTACTACGAATGTCTCGTACTAGAACTCACCGCTAGTTTTCTCCTACAGCTGCTAGTATAGGTCTTTTCCGTAATAAGGCAGGTCCCGGCTACGACATTACTAAGGCATTTTCTCTATTGGCCAGATTATAAGTGTTACGTACTACTAAAGTAAAATCCCACCGCTTACTGCTTAGCTATTACTATCCTAGGTGTGATCGTACAACGACGAGGTCGAAGAGATACCTAATTTCAGCCTATATTAGCTCTATTACTTATATCTCAGCTAGTAAAGTGTAGATCACCAAGAGTAAGAGGGTCACCGTCGCAGATTCAAGAGTATCGAAGGGCGACGGAATTAACGGGTATACGGCTAAATTTCAGCTGCGGCGAGTCCGACGGCGGAGATGAGGGTAGGCCAGGTGAGAGGTATAGATGGCGTATAAGAGCGCATGATAAGAGTGGCTAAGTAGTCGAAATAGGGTGTTAGAAGAAATATTAAAGAGGAAGATAGTCGAGAGGTGAGGAGCAGGGAGCTTTATACCTCGCGAAAGCGGCGTCGGGCCCGTACACGCGCCTTGCCCGATGCGGCGGCCGCTAAACCCGGGGGGGCAAACCGGAGGACTAAGATAATATTTATAAAATAGATTATATAATTAGAACTCCCGATATACTCTACTTTATCTACTAGAAGTTATTCTTTAATTATATACTTTTTATATAGTTTATTTAAGAAAGATAATTATTACTATAGTATATAAAAAAATTTATAAAGTAAGATAGTAAGAAAATATTTAAAGAGTAGTAAAAGAGTTAGTAGTATAAAAGTAGTAAAGAAATATTTTATAGAGCGGTAAAAGGTTTTATAGTATATAGAAGTAGTAAGGAAATATTTATAGAGCGGTGAAAGAGTTAGTAGTATAAAGGCGGTAAGCTAATATTTATAAGATAGTAAAAGAGTTAGTAGTATAAAAGCGATAAGCTGACATTTATAAAGTAATAAAAGAGTTAGTAGTATAAAAGCGGTAAGAAAACATTTATAGAGCGGTAAAACAGCTAGTAGTATAAAAGGCGGTAAGGAAATTTAGAGAATCTTATCTTTATTACTAAATACTAAACTTATAAATAAAGATAGATTTCTATAAATAAACGCTTTTAATATATTAATTCGAGCTCGATCTAAAAATAAATTACTTTTAAAATATATATTTATTCTCTAATGTTTTTTTTATTAGTACTTAACTATAGCTTACGACTAAAGGTATTCGAAGCCTAACTATACTAGAGTATAGCTAGTATTTACTTTAAGCGCTTAGGTAAACTAGTTTTAGATTACTAAGCAAATTCGAGTCCTATTATATAAACTATAAATTTCTTTCTACGATTACGTAACTTAATAGTTTCTCGAATTATAAGTAAGAGATCGTATACTCTAGCTGGTTATCTAGCCTAGTATAATAAAACTTAAATAAACTAAACAAAGATAACTAAGTCTCGAAGGTTAGT
>JAPZOX010001523.1:0-10876 GCA_037952655.1 Hymenoscyphus sp. LP001 | reverse complement strand
GCCTTAGCTAATAGCCTTAGGTCTTTGTTATTTGCTAGCCTATAGTAGAGTAGGTAGAATTATGTTTTCGCTCTTTTATACTTATAATTCCCTAATTCTAGTAACGTATCGAGGTAGAAGAAGCAGAGGTAATATGCTATGAAGTCTCTGTATCTAGTTCGAGCTATAATTAGCCGAGCTAGGACCTCTCTTAGTAGCTAGAGAGTCTTAGGTTTTAAAAGCTAGGAAGTAAGTCTTAGGTTTTTATAGGTATCTAGGAGCGTTGTTTACCAGAGCTGATTTACGAGCCTGATCTCTATCTCTTTAACCTCTCTCTTAAGTGTAGTAGTATAGAGTAGAGGGGAACTAGAAGAGGGTGTTCGAGCTGCTTTTCCTATAGCTTTGTCAGCTATTTCGTTGCTATAGATTCCTATATAACTAGGGTACTACCTTGTCTAAATCTTCCCTAGGTATAGCTAAGTGAAGTTATATACCTTATTAAAGGTCTCTTACGACGTGTTATAAGACCGGTAGGTTAGTTATAGTATAGCTTCGAGGTTATTAAGGCAAATCTAGTACTTCGTAGCCGAGGCCTAGAAAGGGGAGTCTAGGGCTAGTTCTAGACTATGTAAGGCAGCTTTGGCTTCTGCGTCGTATATCTCTAATATTTTGCCGAAGGGGAAGAGCCTTGTGTTTAGAACAACCCCTCCTCTTGTAAGACATACGCCGCCACCAGTACTTTTGTCGTCTAAGCGAGAGCCGTCGGTAAATATAACCAGGTCTGTAGGCGAGACAGAGGCAAGGAATTCAAGGAATTCAGCTTTGTAGGAGTCCTTATTACCACCAGGGCTTGGACCTGCTACCTCGAGAAGGCGGGCCTGCCGGTTAAACCCTCTATTCTATAGAGGGTCTTATATTAGGTCGATTTCTTCTAAGAGAGAGAGGGGTTTAGAAGAGCGGTAAATAAGCCTAGCCTTTAAGTAAGGGTTATTTATACATCGTTTAAGCAGGTGAGCCGGGTCGAGTCGGCGAGTTCTAGTCTTAAATACTCTGCTTTTTACTATAAGAGCGATTTCAGCGGCTAAGAGGCTAGATTCTATAAGGAGTGCCGAGGTAGGGGTAGTCTTATAGACTAGGAGGATGATCCTAGCACACTTTAATACTACTCTATCTAAGAGAGTTAGGTAGCGGCTGATCCGGTTATTTATAGAGCCTACTTAGCCTGTTTCCTCTCTTGTTCAACTAGGGTACTAGGTCTCGTGTCTAAAGTAGGCAATTAAGAGGATAGAAGCAGTAGTAACTTGCTTAAGTAGATAAGAAGGTAAGCCTCTTATCGTATTTATTATTCCTTTAAGAGTATTAGCTATAAGTATAGCCTTACTTATTATTCTTTTAACGTAGCTATAGAACGTAAGACGGGGGTTAAAGAAGATACTAAGCTACCTAAGCTCTTACGTAGGTTCTATTGTCTTCTCTTTAACTATAATAGAGGGAGAGGGCTAGATACCTCTCCCTTTTTGCTTCCTTTTACGAGAGAAGTGTATAAGTTCTAACTTCTTAGTATCAAAAGTAATACCCTTGTCTATACCCTACTCCAGAGCGCTAGCCACCTACTTTATAAGGGTCTTAATATTCCCTGCCTTTAAGAGCCTAAAAGTAAGTAATCTAATATCGTCTGTGTAACTAAATCTCTGTAATACTAGAAGAGAGCTAACCCCTAAGCTAAAGAGGGGCTAGATATAAAGTATAAAGAGAATAGGCGAGATAGGCGAGCCTTAAGGAAGCCCGTATTAAAGCGGGGTAGAAGCTCCTATTTCCTTGTCTAGTTTTACTTTTACTAGTCTATTAGTTAAGAAAGAGGTAGCCTATTTAATAAAGTAATCCGGCTAACCTTACTCTCTTAGCCTTTTAATTAGGCGACTAGGAAGTACTATGTTAAAGGCCCCTTTAATATCAAGTGTAAGAAGAGAGGCTTCCTGTTTATCTATAAGAGCTAACTTAATATCGAAGGTAAGGTAGGTAGTAAGGTCTATAGCAGCTCTTAAGAGGAGAGCCCTGAACTAGTTTTACTCTAGGATAGAGTGCTTAATAGCTATCTAAGAGGCTCTCTTTATAAGGAGCCTTTCAAGCCTCTTTCTAAGGACTAAGAGTAAGGTAATTAGGCGATATACTTAGAGGGACGACTTATCTTTCTTATTAGAATTTAGGATAATAGTAATAATAGCGGTATAAAAGATCTTTAGGTAGAAACCTGCCTCTATATAGCCTTTGAACAAGGAGAGGATAAGATGTAAGATCTGTAGCTAGGCTACTTTAAGGACTCCTGTTACTAGCTCGTCTTCTCCTAGCGCGGTAGAAGCTTTCCTAAGGATCGATTCCTCGACCTCGCGTAGCGTAAGGACTACCTAGGGAAGGGACTAAGTAGAGGTAGTTAGAGTATTAAATAGAATATCCCCGACTTCGGCCTTATTTATAAGTAGCTCTTATACTAGGATCTTCTGCTTTTCTTAGGTAGAGAAGCCTAGTTAGCCTGCCGAGTCTCTTAGAGGGGGAGACTTGTAGATTCTAGTGCTCTAGTACTACTTATAAATTTTAAATATATCTTTACTCTTTATAGCTTTATCGACTAGGGTATAGAAGTGTTCTCTCTTTACCTTCCGGATTTCCTACCTTAGACTCTTACAAAGAGTCTTTAAGGCTCGTACGCTCGCGTTAAGCCTTTGTACCTGCCTTACCTCGGTAGCCGCCGTCTAGCACTTCTTATTCTACTAGGGGTGTTCGAACCCGTGTCCGAGCCCTCGCTTAGCGCTGCTAAGATATACGCTATATACGCTCTTAGTAATAAATCCTACTAGGGCCTCTAGCAAGTCCGAGTCTAGTTACTCTATAAGTTCGTAAAGCTATTAAGTTTCAAGCTTTCCTTAAAGAGTTATCTCAAAGGTTTTAACGTTAAGAGAGCTAAGCTTAAGAGAGGGGTCCTTTATAGTTAAGTTTCCTACGTATAGAAGTCGAGTAAGAAGTAGGAAGTAGTTAGAGCTATACTCAAATATAAGGTTAACCTTAGTAGCAGCCTCTCTCTAGTAGAGGTTATTAGAGCAGAAGGCTAGGTCGAGGATATTACCGAGTTATAAGTTCGCGTATTAGGAGGGGTAGAGAGCTATAGCTCTCTATCCTCTATCTAGTTAATAAGCGGGGAGGACTATGTGCTTTCCTACCCTAGGAAGTCCAGCTACTAGAGTTAGCTCTTTAGGTTAAAGTCGTCAGCTATTAGAGTATTAGTTATAAGGATATATACTAAGCTAAGAACATAGTTAACAGCCTCTCCTACTCTCTTAGCATCTAGGGAGGCGTTATATACGTTAAGTATATAAAGCGGAGGGCCTTAAGAGGAAGTGATCTTAATATAAACAAGGTCTTAGTATTTAAGCGAGGGTGTAGTCGGTGATTATTAACTTAAGAGAATCCCTGCTCCCTTTTATACGAAAGTAAGGACTCTAGAAGGGTTAACGTTCTAGTCGTATATAGGTATAAAGTAGGTATAGTTTAGGTATCGTCTTATAATTTAATAGTTAATCTCCTTCTAGTAGATATATAGTTCTTAGATAAGAACTATATCTATTCGTCTAGAGTAGGCTAGTTAGAGTACTAGCTCTTAGTACTTACTAGACTTATATATGTTAATTTATAAGACTTAAAGACAGTATTACTTAAAAGGTCCTCGTCTACTTATAGAGGAGAGGGGTAAGGGTCTAGGCTCCCTAGTTGAGAAGGGGGGTTCGAAAGCAGGGAAGAGGCGCTTATAAGAGCCTCTTTACTTAGTTATAGTAAGTTCAAGAGGAGGGTAGGAGTAGTAGGGCAGCTTATTTTAGTATCTACGTTGCTATAGAGCAAGTCTTCCTCTTTTCTTAGGCGAATCTTATTATATACTTATTATATAAATCTCTTATTCTCTATTAAAGGCGGGGGTCTAGAGGCTTTTAGCCGGAGTTAGTATACGAGGTCGTCTAAGGCGTAAGGGCTATTATAGTATAGGTATTTTAATTTATATTAAAAGTGCTTTATACACCTTAGGTAGAAGGTGTGACGGTTCTTACCGCTACTATGCTTCAGACCAGCTCTTAGCTAGAACTCGCTAAGTAGATATACTTAGCACACCTCCTGTATTTAAAGAGCTTCTAGCTCCTAAGCTTCTGTCCTTTCTTCTCTTCTCTCCTTAGCTTAGAATCTTCGTATAGACAGTTCTATAGTATTAATTATACTATTCGTAATACCTAACATAGTCGTGCTCTTATACGGTCTATTAGCTATACGTGTTATTATATTATTCTAAGCTCTCTAACACTGCCTAGGAAGGCTATAGATAATCTCCTTACCTGTCTATCTAGTATAATAGAAGGACCCTACGATTCTTAATTACCTAGCCGTAGTGCTCTTTAAAAGGAATTAAGAAGGTCTAGTAACTAGAGAGTCCTAGACACTATATAACGAGACGAATATTCCTCCTAGTAAACAACATATATATAGAAAACTACTACTGCTACGATAGCATCTTCATAATAGAGAGTGCCTCTAGGAGTTACTACTTAATATATATCCCGCGGTTAAGGATACTTAAATCTATAATAAGAAAACGACAACTTACTAGTAGCTTAGCTTAAGCACCAGCTAGACTCCGACTACAACGACGCTCTTAAAAGCTCAAACACCTTATAAGAGCAAGTCTAAGCACTTAGCTAGGACTAGTCGCGAACCTAGCAATTACTTAAACAGCTTCTTAGCTGCCTTCCGCCTCTAAGTAATCCGGCCACTACCTAACCGACGGCTGTACTATCACTTTTAAATATTATATAATCAACTAAATAATAAACCCTGGAATTAACAATACTAAGCCTAAGTACTAGCTATAAGTACTTAAAGAAACTGCTAGACCCCTAGCCTCTTTCTAATAGAACAGACCTTACGTTCCTAGGTTAGAAGATCTAGATCTAAGGGAAATTTAGAAGTAACGGAGACTACTTCTATAACGAGGAAGATAAGATGTTCTACGTTTTTAATCGTATAACTAGAAATGCCTAGAAACACCTCTAGCCGCGGATCGACGAGGATTCCTAGACACGTTTTGTCTTAGTAAGAGAAATAATCAACTATCTTATCTCTATCTTTATTAACCTAAATAGAGTACGAGACGCTAAGTAGGAATATGATTACAATTGTATAATAAAGAAGACTTAGACGTTTATAGAGTTTTAGACTTAGTTCCTATACCTGGCTAGAGAAGTACAGATTCTCTAGGAAAGCCTCTACTTAGATTTATACGATAGACTAACGATCCTACTCTAGAAAGGAATCGTACTAATATTACGTACCCTAGATATATATTAAGAACTGTTAGCTAACTGCCTGTCTATAGATATAGAGCTAAGACGTATTACTATAAGAGAGGACCGTTAGAAGTTATACTAAGAAAGATCTATTACTCGACCTACACGACCTACTCGCCCCTCTGTTCCTGCTCTAGGCAATGTTACAGCTTCTGCCCTACCTGCTTTATAATTTCTAGGAAATATACTAGGTCTAACTTCGCGTATAACATATCTAGTTTCTTCTTATAACTCTAGTAAGAAGCCTTATAAAGTAAAGCGACTAGTATTAGAGGATGCTAATACTACCTGTTATAACTGCTATAGAAAAGGACATTACGCTACTGCCTGTCCTAAGCTAAGGAGAATTAATCTTAAGGAAATAGACGAAGAAGAATTAGTAAACGAAGAACTCTTATATAATAAGAGAAAAGAGGAACCCTAGACTAAGACTCCTGCTTAGGGTATGCTCTTAGTCTTAAGAAGATTGATTTAAGTTAATTAATAGATAGAAAGCACTTTATAGTTCTATATACTCTAGTAAATAATAGAATTATAATTATAACTTACGCCTTAATTAATACTAGAGTAAATAGCTTTGCTTTTATTAACACCGCTTTCGCTGTTAATATAGCTAAGTTTTTTAACCTTAAACCTTAGAAACTAGTACGTGCTATTATAACTAAAGAGTTCGATAGTAAGTTAAGTAAATCCGTTACTTATATTCTTACTCTTTAACTCTTAGTAGATAGATATTAGTAAACAAATATCCCCTTCTATATCCTAGACCTTAGGAACTACGAAATTATACTTAGACTTAAGTAGATAGCCTACTTTAAAATCTAGCTTAATCTAGGATAAGGAATACTTATATAGCTAGATAATAATAAACCTCTGCCGCTAACCTTCTAGAAAGAGATTCGCTTACTAAGAAGCTATATACGCCTTTAACGCTGCTAGCCCGACCACTAACGAGATGTCTTAGTAAGAGAGTATACTATAGAATAAGAGAACGTACGACGTTAAGACGGTAAGCAAGCACCCCGCGCTATCCTCCCTCGCCTACCCTCGCCTTATTTAAGTACTCTATTAGAAGAAGACTCCGGTTACGAGAGTTAGGAAATAACCGAGATTAAGACTGTTAAACGTAATATATACAAATAGGACATCTACGACAAGATATACCGGATATAGCAAGAGCTAAGCCTACTAGACGCTATACTCTCGCGGCCTAGTTATTAACTTCTAAGTTGCTCTTATACGAAGAAAGAGCTCCTCTTACTCGATATTACTTATATTTCAGTAAATGCTTTTTATGTCTATCTATACTACTAGGAAAATGAGTTCTTTTTAACTAGCTTATATAAGCTAGACTAAGTAATTTAAGAGAAAGAGGCTCTTAGAGATAACGATAAAGCAACTGTCTAAGAAATCAAAGATAAGCTCCCTTCTTAGTATAGCTTATATAAAGATATATTCTCTAAAGCCGCTTCTGATAAGCTTCTACCTTAACGCTCTTATAACTACTAAATCCAGCTAGAAGCTCTAAATACCCTTAGATATAGCCTACTTTATAAGTAATCCGTAGACAAGCTTAAAGCTATTAAGTAGTATTTAGTTAAGAACCTAGAAAAGAGATTTATTAAGTCTAGCTAAGCCCCCTTCGCCTCGCCTACGCTCTTTATATACAAGCTAAATAGCAGCCTCCGCTTCTATATTAACTTCCGCAAACTTAATACTCTTACTTATAAGGACCGCTACTCTTTACTGTTAATCGATAAGACTCTTACCTACTTAGTAAATACAAAGTTCTTTACAAAGCTTAATATATAATAAGCTTTCTACTATATCTATATAGACCTAGAATCCGAGGACCTTATAACATTCTATACTAGGTATAGGTCTTATAAATATAAAGTTCTTCTATTTAGTCTTATAAATAGCCCTGCTACGTACTAGCGCTATATAAACGACGTTCTCTTTAACTACCTTAACGACTTCTATATAGCCTACTTAGATAATATCCTTATTTACTTAGACAACCTCTTAGAATATAAGGAACATATAAGATAAGTCCTCTAACGGCTTCGCGATGCTAGCCTATAAGCAGATATTAAGAAGTATGAATTCAGCGTTACTTAGACGAAATACCTTAGCTTTATTATTAGTACTAATAGTATTAAGGTAGACCTGGACAAAGTCTCTATAATATATAAGTAGAAGTAGCCTAATATAGTTAAGAGAGTCTAATCCTTTCTTAGCTTCTGTAATTTCTATAGACGCTTTATCTATAACTACGGACTTATTACTAAGCTACTTATATACCTAATAAAAGCTTTAACCCTCTTTATATTCGATAAGTCTTACTACTAGGCTTTCTAGGAACTTAAATAACACCTTGTCTCGTCTTCTTCTCTACGACATTATAACCCTGCCTTAGAATATAAGTTAGAAACCGACGCCTCGGACGGAGTAGTAGCTGGCATCCTCTCTTAATTATACTCTAATAGAGAATAGCACCTCGTAGGCTACTTCTCAAAGACTATGGCATCTACGGAGTATAATTACGAGATTTATAATAAGGAGATACTAGCTATTATACGCTCTCTTAGCTACTAGCGTCCTGAACTACAAAGCACGCCTTCCCGTTTTAGAGTATATATAGATTATAAAGCACTTAAGTACTTTATAACAACTAAGTAGCTTACTAGCTGCTAGGCTAGGTAGGCTGAACTACTCTCTTAATACTCTTTTATAATTATATATTAAGTAGGCAAAGATAATACTTAACCTGATACTCTTATAAGAAGGGGATAAGATATTAGCTCTTAAAATAAGCTTAAAGCAAGTATCTATACTAAGGCCTTGCTTTAGCTAGAATAACTAGACCTAGTAATTCTAGAAAACAACAGTCTATAGTTAGCTCTATTAGACGAGAGTATATAAGAGCTAAGCTAATTAATTAACCGGATCCTAGTAGCTAACTATATAGCGGAATTACTAGTTAATCTAAGAAGATAAGCAGATACTTAGCTAGGGGATTTTCAGCTTGAAAATAGACTACTTCTCTACTAAGGACGACTAGTGGTTCCTACCTAAGATACCCTAGTAGTAGATCTAATTAAGAAAGCTTATAACTAAATCTCCTCTATATACTCTAGCAAAGCAAAGATAATATATATCCTTGCCTAGAAATACTATTAGAAAGGACTTGCCTAGGATATAGCGTAGTATATTCGTAATTGCTACGCTTATAAGCGAGCCTATGTTCCTCGAGACTGTACGCTAGGATTCCTCTATCTACTACCAGTTCTAGACCGCCCTTAGTAACATGTTACTATGGATTTCAAGTCATTCCTAAAAGACAAGTTCGGCTATAACATAGCCTACGTAGTAATTAACCGCCTAAGTAAGCAAAGCATCTCTGTTCCTTACTATAAGACAACCACTGCCTAGGACATAGCCTAGTTATACGTGTTATATGTCTATAGACATCGTAGAGCGCTATAGATAATTATATTAGATAGAGGACCTTAATTCGTCTCTAATTTCTAGAACGAGTTCTGCTGTATACTAGGTATCTAGATTAAGCTATCTATAGCTTTCTACTCTTAAATAGATAGATAGACAGAGATTATAAATTAGTACTTAGACTAGCGCTTATGTCCTTTCGTTAATTACTATTAGAACAACTGGTCTAAGCTCTTACCTATTATAGACTACGCCTAGCTGACGTTATCTTATAAGAGTATTAGAATGTCGCTATTTAAGCTCTTAAATACCTACTCTCCACGTACCTCGTTTAACTAGAACAAGCCAGACGTAGCAATAGTAAAAGAGAAGCTAAATTAGGAAGAGGTATAAAGAGTAGTTAGAAAGCTTTAAAAAGCGTAGGAAGCGGCTTATGCGATTATAAAGGAAGTATAGGATAAGAAGCGAAGAGATATTAACCTCTACTGATAAGAAGTAGACTTCAACGTAGGAGATAAGGTCTAGGTATTAACAAGGAATTAGAAGATAGAGCGTCCTAGCCACAAGCTAGACTACTAAATAGCAGGTCTATATAAGGTTATTTAGAAAGTAGGACACTTCTATAAGGTTAAGTTACTAGCCTCTATAAAGATATACCCTGTGTTCTTAACAGACCGCCTACGAAAAGCTTCGGACAACCCCCTACTAGGACAAGTAAACGAACCACCTCTACCTATATAAATTACAGACGACGAGGAGTAGGAAGTAGAAGATATAGTTATAGTAAAAAAGATAAGAAATATACTATATTATAAGACTAAATAGGTAGGATACGACGAGGATCTAGAATAGTATCCTGCTTCTAACTTTAAGTATTCCTTATATAAGCTAAGAAGCTTCTATTTAGTACACCCTATATAACTAGGTCCCTCGCGTTGCTTAGATAATTAGATTAAAGCGTACGAGGATAGGTTAGATTTATATGAAGATCTAGACGATAGTATAGACGCTCCTATAAGCTTGAGGGCAAGCTTCTTTTCAAAGGGGGGGGGTAATATAACGGTTCTCACCGCTACTATGCTTTAGACCAGCCCTTGGCTGGAACTCGCTAAGCAGATGTGCTTGGCACACCTCCTGTATTTAAAGAGCTTCTAGCTCCTAAGCTTCTGTCCTTTCTTCTCTTCTCTCCTCAGCTTAGAATCTTCGTATAGACAGTTCTACAGTGTTAATTACACCATTCGTGATACCTGACGTAGTCGTACTCTTGCGCGGTCTATCAGCTGTGCGTGTCGTCACAGAAGGCTTCTAAGTGTTTCGTACTACTGTATAAGTAGCATCGTTGATTTTTACCGCAGTTTCGTAAGTTGTGCCACTTCTAGTACTTTGAGTACTGAATTATAGTAGAGATTTTAGGAAGACGCTTAAGGAAGGCTCTGCTGCCTAGGAGTGACGTTATGTCTAGGATAGCGGAAGGACCTCTTACGTCCTCTTCTTTAAAGAAGGCGATCTAGGTAGTATAAAACAGCTCGTTTAAGAGAGAGCTAGCAGCTATATTAACTTTTATAGGTGCTATTCTAATTCGTTCCTTTATTACTATAGCTACTACTTCGGCTATAGTAGAGATAAGAGTTGAAAGAATCGCTCCTTCTTCGCTAATCTAGACAGTTTCTACACTTCGAGGTATACCTATTACACGGTATACTACCTAGTCTTACGAGACCTCTATTTTAGCTATAGTAAATAGGGTTTAGATATAAGCTCTCTTTATTATTAAAAGAGTATTTAGAGCTTCTTTATCTTTAAGGATAATAGCGAAACTAGATTTAACCGAGAGTACTTCTTATACTAGCTCTTTATAGCCTATTTTTAGGTTATAAAGTATAAGGAAGATAGCTTAGGTAGAGTAGTTCCTGTTAGGAGAGTCTTAGGAGAGTTAGACAAAGACTCTAAGGTTAGATTTAGCCGGTGTTCTCTTATTCTTCTATAGCTTAAAAGCGGCGGAAGAGAGAGGTAATATAGTTGTTATTATTATTATTATTATACTTATAGCTTTAGCTTTGTTTTTA
>JAPZOX010001522.1:0-10881 GCA_037952655.1 Hymenoscyphus sp. LP001 | reverse complement strand
TTAAGTATAAAGCTTCTATCTAATAGTAGACGTACTAGTCTTATATAGAACCTTCGTTCTCTAAGTATATCGCTTTTATTACTTATATCGCTCGCGTCGCTCGCGATTATAGCGATTAAGGCGATATAAGCGATCACGTTACATAACCACACGTGACTTCCAACAGTCTTATAATAGTGAGATCCTGAAACTCTTAAATACCTTCCGTATTACTGATTTCCTCCTGTGTTACCTTCCTTTCCTAGATGTCGTATCTTATTCTATTAGAGCGCTGTCTAGACTACTTACTACACAGCCGTGATTTATAACAGCGAGGTTAAGGAGTCGGTTCTAGGAAAGGCCTCTACTATACTAGAGGAGGATAAACTTGTTATAGGCGTCTTTAAAGCAGTATAGCCTTAGATCTTATACCTAGTATACTTACTATTTAAGGGGTATATAGAGACAGGGTTCTACCTAGAGATCTTCTAAACAGCTATTATAGCTATTATCCTAAAGCTAAATAAGAAGAACAAGTCTTCCTCTTACGTGTATCGGCTAATCTCTCTGCTCTCGGTCCTTAGAAAGGGCCTCGAGAGGCTTCTAGCGAAGAGGGCTTCCTAGATTACTATTAAGTACGCTATTCTCGAACTGAACTAGTTTAGAGCTCTCTCTTTATAAGCTGCTATAGATCTTATAACCTACCTTATATTCGATATAGAAAGAGCGCTTAGAGATAAGTAAGAGGCTTCTCTCCTTATACTCGATATTAAGAGCGTCTTTAACGTAGTACTCCTAGGCCGGCTAATTAGAAGGCTTTAGAAGTAAGAGTAGCTATATAGCTTTATAGTATAGGTTACTTCCTTCTTATCTAATAGATTAGTTAAAGTAAAGCTAGACAGGGAGATAGAGGGATCTACTCCTCTTTAATATAGGCTTTCTTAAGGCTCGCCTATCTTACCGATTCTCTTTATACTCTATATCTAGCTACTCTTTACCCTAGAAGTAGGCTCTCTCCCGACACGGCAGAGGTTCGGCTACGCTGACGACATTAGATTACTTGCTTCTAGGCCCTCTAGGACAGGGAATACTATAGTCCTTATAAAACAGGTAGCTAGTATACTAGCTTAGGAAATAGAAGAGAGTATTACCTTTAATACTAAAAAGTTAGAACTTATCTACTTCTCTTATAAGAGAAAGTAAAAGAGAAGAGGTATCCGCTCTTCTTCTTCTATTACAGTAGTAGGAAAGACAATAGAGCCTATATAAGAGCTACGCTAGCTTAGCATCTTCTTTAACCCTCGTCTTACCTTTTATAGCTACGTTAGAAGAATAGCTAGTAAGGCTATACTAGTAGCTAGTGTCTTAAAAGAGATAATAAACATAGTAAGAGGCTTACTCTCTTATCTGCTTAAATAAGCTACTACTGCTTATATTCTGTCGATCGCCTACTTTAGAAGCGAGACCTGGTTCCTAAGGCGTACTAGAGCTAGTAGTAACTAGGTAAGAGGTATAAACAACTGAATTAGCTATTATCTAACTCTACTAGATAGAGTAGTAGCTAAGTATACTAGGATTATCCTCCTAGTATATAAAACCACTCCTACCTTAGTACTTCTTATAGAATCTAGCTTTCTAGCCTCTAAAATTACTCTTATAGTTAGAAGTAAAGCACTTAAAGCTAGGACTCGACGACTCGACCTAACTTACCTACTAAAACGATATATAAATAACCCTTACTCTAGAGCTAGGCTTATATACCGTGCTCGCGTAGCCCTCCCTCTCTCTAAAGAGATTAACCCTCTTTAAGACCCTCTATAGAATAGAGGCTTTGACTAGCACGCCCGCTTTCTAGAAGTAGAGAGGCCTGACTCTAGAGGGACTAAGGAATCCTACAAAGCTAAATTCCTTGAATTCCTCGCTACTATCCCTGCTATAGACCTAGTTGTCTTTATAGACGGCTCTCGGTTAGATAATAAGAGAACTAGTAGAGGCGTCTATCTAATAAGAGGAGGAGTTATCTTTAATACTAAGGTCTTCTCCTTTAGTAAGGTACTAGAGATATACGACGTAGAGGCTAGAGCAGCCCTATATAGTCTTGAATTAGCCCTGGCTTCCTCTTTCTAGTCACCGGCTAGGAAGTGCTAGATCTGTCTTAACAACCTCGAAGCTATACTATAACTAACTTACTAGTTCTATAGTACTTCGTAAGAGACTTTTAATAGAGTTAACGAGTTAGCTCTACTATACCCTAGGAAAGTCTAAACTATGTAGTATCCTAGCTATATAGGTATCTAAGGTAATAAGATAGTAGATAGAGCTATAGAGAGAGGTACTCGGCTACCTCTTTTAAACTCTCTTCTCTTACTTTATACTACTACGCTTTAGAGAGAGGTTAAAGAGACAGGGGTATAGCTTATAAAGAAGCTATAGAAAGCTATACTTTCTAGGCTATATAAGAATCTAGAGCTCGATAGCTGGTCCTTAAAACCTCGGTCACTTCGCTTACTAAGAGAGGTCCTAGCTCGCTTAATTACTACTCGCTTCAGCTACGGAGACTTTACTACGTATTACCTTCGCTTCTTCTACCTTAACACGCTGCTCTCCTTAGAGGAGTATAAGTGTAGAAAGGAGAAGACTTAATTTCACCTGCTCTTTTATAGGCTTATAAACAAAGCAGCTTCTAGGCTACTTATAGAGGCTGAGAGGAATCCTTAAATACTCTTTAGCCTATACTATAAGGAGCTATTTCATAAGGTCTACTATAAGACGAAGTTTTATACTAAGATCTGTCCCCCTAGATAGAGAAATCTTTCTCTCCTTTACCTTATATCTCTCTCTACTCTCTACTCTCTGTTATTATATACTGTTTTCTTATTCTAATTCAGAACAAGGGCTGCTCCGGAAGTGGGGCTTCTCTTTAAACTGTCTCTTGTAAATTAGCGTTCTTTCATTTACACCCCCTATAGCCTAGGGCACCCCCCTAGCGTCATTTGCCCAACACTGGGACTCTTTTAGGACCTAGCCCACGCGAGCTAGAATCCGCCTAACGTTAAATAGAAATAAATAAATAAATAAGTAATCTATTTTGTATTGCCACAAGCTTATTAATGACTGATGTTAGGAATCGATCGCAGAGTGTCAAGTAACAGCCCAACCCAGATGAGATTAAATTTGTCAATTTCATAGCAAATGAATTAGGTATTCATTGAAAACCAGGTATTTTTACTAGGAACAAACAGGTCTGTGAACCAATTCTGTCTCCTCCCCACCAGACGCCTCAAACGGATCGGTCATAGTTGAAATCGATGTTAATGATTCCTCAGAATCACTACCAACCTCCTTGCCCTTGCCCTTCTCTCGGTGGGCGAAGGGGGGAACATTCTCTCGGTGGGCGGATGGGGGGACAGGGGTGAGCATGTTCCATGCAGCTGGGGCCTGTAGATACGTTAGTATGCTCTTTTGAGAAGTGACGAGGTACTGCAAAGGTGAGGACTTACCGACTTGACAATATCCTCCCACTCCATCGGAAAGAAAGTACCCAATCCATCCTCGTTGAAGAACTCGCTCTTTGCCTTCTCACAAGCCTGCGTAAAGATCTTTGGGAACAGCAGATCATCTCCTGGTGCCAGGGCGATCGAGTAGTGAATCAGATCTCGCAACACCGTGGCCTTCTCGTCGACATGTTGGATGAGGATCAACATCAAATGGATGATGATACGGTCCTGGGGATTGCGCTTGATGGCAGAACAGATGTTGGTGACGGCGGTTTGTTCTTGAGGGCTGCAACCGAGGGCGAAGAGGTGGGAGGGAGAGGGGTTGAAGCATTCGATCTCGTATTTGATGCCTCGGATGACGCGACGGATGGCTTCGGTATTCTTGTGGTCGATGGGGTGGAAGAGATTCTTTGACTCCATTGTGTTGGTACGGCACGGTACGGTGCGGTGTTGTTGTAGAGGAGAAGAAAAGTTTGAAGGGTGGAAGGTTGAGTTGTGGGAAGATATACTTGCTTAGCAAGAGAGCATTGACTGCTAAAGGCTGTGCTAAACCTGCTCATTCACTCTTCATCCTCACCTTTGAAGCTTCAATTGTGCTCAACCTGCTCATTCACTCTTCGTCCTCACCTTTGAAGCTTCAATTGTGCTCAACCTGCTCATTCACTCCTCGTCCTCACCTTCAAAGACTCAATTACAGCTAAGTGTTCAGTGATTTTACATGAATAATTAAGTTCTCTAAGAAGAATTAGTTAATTCTAATTATAGCTAGAACTTGTGAGAATAACGAGAAGTTCGCTTAAATTTGTTTGTTTTGGTTTGTTTGTATATTTACTTGAATAAGTAAATTGTTCTACTAATCAAATTTGTTGAATACAGACTTAGGCATCGATATATCGATACCAGTATCGGGGGGGTCTACGATAGTTATCGGTATTGAGTAATATTCTACGATAATATATCGATAATCGAGGTTATATAACTAGGAAATAGTTAATCCGAGCTAATGTAAGAGTTTTTGATTTAGTACTATCTATTTTGGCGTGCTCGTTGGTCAGGGTTGCAGAACCTGCAGTCGCACTTTCCCTTCCATAATCCAGCTCAAACTTTTGACCTATTTCGCATTTGAAGCTATTGACTTCAATTGATCTAAGCTATTGAGGTATATTGTACTAGAAATTTTGAATGATGAGGATTTTGAGATGGTGATTGCTAGATATCAAGGGTTTGTTCTTTGAAGTCATTAAAAATCTCTTTATTACATATGGTCTTTCTAGGGAAACATCAGTTATTGATTGAGTTATGTTAAAAAGTAAGAATAAACATGATTCAAAAACAAAGGCTTTGCGCACACAAGGTTGTTCGCCTTGCGTGTTCGTACGGACTGAATTAAGAGATTCCAGATGCTTTGGTACCTTTATGTGCCAAAAAGATGACCCCTTTCAATAAACCGAAACATGGCCCAATTGTATTGTACAATATTTAAGTACCACATTTGACGCATAGAGTATATCAGAGCTCATCACCAGCTTCTCCTACTGTTACTCGCTCTTCTTGGTAGCAATAAAATCTTCAAACAATAGAAAAATTCTTCACAAGTTTAGGTGCGATGAACTATAGTACGCTGCATTCATTCATATTTTTTGTATATTTTTGCGATATTTTGAGGTCGAAGTCGCCACTTTTGCACCACGGATGTGGTACCGCTTTCCTCTTCAAGCGAAGGGAGCGAGGAACGACGTCATCCACCGCGTCTCGCGACGCGAAGAACTCCAAGGTCGAAACTTCTACAACTCTTCACCCACATCCATTCAGATATCAATTGACTCCATCCCCATCTTATTCTTCCACGCCATTCTTGACAACTCGATCTTTGCGCGCGATTTTCGCAACTCGAGAAAATAAACAGCCACGAAGGCAGCAAACATCGTCCTCAAAATCACACCGTACGACCAAACGCAAAAGTCAGTCCCTTCCCTATATTTGCTTTTCCCCTGCGTTCTTGCCGGTATTTGAGCTGTTTCTGTTCTCGCCTTCAACTTCAACTTGCGCGCAGCAAAACTCCACCTCCAATTCACCCACACAAGCTACCCCTCTATCCCTCTTTAACCGTCCTCCTTCCCCTCAACTTCCCCCACTGATTTTTACACCCCAACCTCTTCTTTTTTTATCTACAAAACCAGTTCTTTTCTGTCCAACAACTCCCTGTCGTTCAAACAACTTCAATCCCAGACACAATCTTACTAAATCCTTTCTCAATCACAGAACCTACAACCACCCCTCAAACCGCAACAATGGCAGGTACCCGCGGCGGCAAAGCCTCCCAACCACGCACACCTGCCGCAACCAAATCCAAGAAGCGCTCTGCACCAGAGATCTCACCAACAAACGGCGATGGCGAGCCCAAGAAGAAGCGCGGTCGTCCATCCAAGGCTGACATCGCCGCAAGAGAGGCCCGCCAATCACAAGCTTCAGAGAATGGCAATGGCGCGAACGGAGCTGATGACAAGATGGAGGGTGTCATTGCTGAAGCCACGAAGAATGGTGATGCGATGGTGACTCCACCAGCTACGAAGAAGAAGCGCGGCCGCCCTTCGAAGGCTGATAAGGAGAAGTCACAACTGTCTAGCGAGGAGAGTACGGACGAAGTCGACAATAGTGGTGAGAAGAGTGGTGAGAAGCCTGCGCAAGAGTCCAATGGTGCCAATGGCGATGCTCAAGCTGCTGTTGAGACTGAGAAGAAGCCAGAGGAGTCCAATGGTCACACTGATGACTCTGGAGTCAAGAAGTCTCGAGAGCATACCAATGGCACCAATGGAGTCAATGGCAGTTCTAGTTCTGATGGCCCAAGCCAAGATACAATGGCAGAAAATCAACTCAGCACCGAAAAGAACGCATTTGACATGGTCAAGTCAGGGCTTGGTGAGGAGGCCCCCAAGCCAGCCGAGAATGAGAAGGAACCAGAGGCAGCTTCAGGCAACACCAAGTCAGGAGAGTCCAACACTGAAGAAACCAAGCCTACTAAGCCACTTCCTTCCAATGAGGCTGCTTCTGAGAAGGAACCAGAGGCAATTTCTGACAGCAAAGACGTCAGCGCCGCCCAAGCAGCAACTTCTGATGCTTCCAAGGAGACTACCGACCTCGTGGAAAAGAACGACACCCCCGTTGTTGATATCGGCGACGACATCTCTGTCAAAGATTTCGCTCGCCAAGAAGAAATCCCATCCTCCATCCTTGAGAAAGGCATCATCTACTTCTTCTTCCGCTCCCGCGTCAACGTCTCAGAGCCACAAGGAATCGAGGATGTCGCACGCAGCTACATTGTCCTCCGTCCTCTCCCCATCGGCGCGAAGATCACTTCAGAGACTCTCTCAGATGATGGCAACGCACGTCTCCTCGCCCTCCCAAAGAAGAAGTTGCCTCAAAGTGGAAAGGACAAGTTCTTGGTCTTCGTTGAGAAGAAGGGTGCCACTGTCAAAGATTTGCGAGAGCAATTTTCTGGTAATGAGTATGCGACTCAAACTTCTGGGTATGTTATTCCGAAGCACCATTATGAAACGAATTGTAACTAATTGAGATTCAGAACAAGTACCACACAAGCAGCCACCCCCTTCGCAGAAGGTATCTACGCCATCACATCCACCGAACGCGAGTCCCATCTTGCATACCACATCACCGTTCCCGAGAAGGTTGGCGAAATCCAGAATGAGCTCGGTATCAAGCAAAAAGGCAGCTTCATCGTTTCCGCCAAGAACCCCGAGAATCCTGGCCCTAGATCTGCTAATGCAGGTCTTGAAAACCCAGCCAAATATCCCGAGGACTTGCAAAAGAAATTCCGCGGTTTGAAATGGATGCCTCTGATTCCCTCTCTGTTGGACTATGAGAATACCCAGTTCTTGGTCATTGGTGAGGCCGCTGGTCATATGGGTGGTGCGTTGGATGAGATGAGTGTTGATAAGAAGGATGAGGGTAAGGAGAAGCCTGAGGAGGAGGTTGAGAAGTTAGTTGAGGAGGTAAGTCTTATCTTCATTCTTGAAATCAATGGGATTGAAGCTAATTGTGCATGGATACAGGATCATGATCGTATTGCTGCTCTTCAAGACGATGATCCTATCTTTGCGGATTTGGGAATGAGCGTTGGGGAGTATCCTAAGTTGAGCTCTACTTGGTCTAGTGCTTCCGTTTAATTGATTTCACTATCTCTTTCCTTCTCGTTTGTAGCATGGTTAGTGATACGAAATCAGAATACGGGAGTAGGACAGGATACCCAAACACTTTACAAAACATTTTCAAGGGGAGCGTTGCTTGGCTTGGCTCACTTGCTTTTATTGGCGTTTACTTTGAGCGTACATTTGGGAGTGGGAAGGAGTTTATGGATGGGCACGCGCCTACACTGGATGATTCACAGGATTACTGTACTTTTACTCTGGTGCTTTATTTGGCACGCACTTGGTACTTTGATTGGTACTTTGATTGTTACTCTACTTGCATACACAGGGGAAGTAGTAGCGGATAGAAAATGTTAATTGATTGATGATGATGATACTTTGTACTTTGCATGGTGATTTTATAGTTTTGTGATAAGGTGACTAAATCTGAAGGATGAATGAATAGTAAATCTAGAATTGAGTCACTTAATTAATTTCAAGCAGGGCTTAATACCCTAAAGCTACAGGGACCTTCAAACCTAAAAAACACCCCTTGCCCTTGGGGCTTTTTCCTCTTTGAGCTTTTCAAAATAAGTAAGTTAACTCTTGGAATTGTCTTCTTCTAAAGTAGTTCTTATGAGGAATCTTTTCAAATGAAGGGTTGAAGTATAGTATTGAGTAGTAAGTCTAGTAAGTTCAACTACTATATTATATTTTTCTAGAACGGTTTGAATACTTGAGTTGATTAGATTTAGTGCTTTGTATGGACCTCGTATACACATTCCGAGGTCTCAGCCCGTAACATACATCGCTTAAATGGTTTCTTCCTTATCACACTATTCCCAGTCAGTTTGTAGTTTATTCCAAAGGTTAGGAGTTTTCAAACCAAGTACCTCTGAGAACATGTCATAGGTGCCAGAGACAGAGCATCCAGGTAAGAAATAAGCGCATCCATGCGCCAATCTCCTTTTTTTTGCGCATCGTCTTGCCATGGGTGTTAGGCCTAATGGGTGTAAGGGCAGCTGTATCTTTTCATGTAGAATATCCTCGAAACCCTGGCTTTCTAAGTCTGGGCGAGTATTCTCGCTGTAAGCCAGTGGCATGCTATGCCGTAACGTCGTCCGTCTCAATGGCCCCCTATACATCTTATGCAGGGGAAACTATATGCCTTTATTGGGGGTTTCTTACATTAGACACGCACTTCTGGTACGGCTGGATGTAGAACGACCGCTCGGAGTAGAGATTGGATTCCAGATTGTGAGGGGTGGATCCGAGACTAGACTTGAGGCTGGAATTGAGATGCTGAAGGGTGGCTTGTAGCGGAAAGAGTTGCGGTAGTAGAAGGTGGTTCGAGATGAGATTGCGAGGCTGAAATAGAGAGGAAGTTGAGTGGCTTAAGTATTTATGACCTCCCGGGATACTTTCCCCTTGCTTGTTGCCGTTTTCTCGAAGCCAGCTGCAGATTCCAATCCACATATGGTCCCTTTACCTAACCTTTCTAGCTAACTGTCTCAACAGTAATGTCGATTGTGAGATGAAGAGTAATAGTCACTAAAATAAGCATGATCAGTCTCCGCATCATAAGAAATACATTGCATTTTCCCTACCTTGGAAGACAATCCGGAAATTCCGAAGGACTTAGCAGTTACCACAATCCTTCTAGCGAGATAATTAGCTCAAGAAAATACAGAGAGAAGGAAGAGGTTATCACGAACAGACTTACGAGTTTCATTCCGCATGTTTCCCAGTCCCGCGATAGATGCAGAGATATTTGTTACCACGATATCGATGGATAGTTCCAGTCCCCTGGCATTCTCTTGGGCACGTATTGGGACGACGGCATCGACGGATGGTGCCAATGCTATAGCATTTTCTTGTGATCCGAAAACATTGCTATAACTCTGGCGAAATAATCAGCTCAAGAAAATACAGGCAGAGAGGAGAAGTTACCACTGATTGCTAGTCCACGAACGAACCCAGGACTTGGGAATATCAGGTACCCTGGAACGTAGGAACGCAACCCAGCACAGCACCAGCTATTGGCTCGCAAATAAAACCAATAACTGTCTCTGTACCAAGTTGCTGGAATTTGCGTTCCAGTTGTGCGGCCTTTTCTGCTGCCTGCAGTAAATTAGCATGTGGGTTTTTGAAGATTCCCTTGAGAACTAACGGCAGGAATTGAGAGTGAAGGAAAAAGAGGGTAGTTACATATAAACATTTCATCTGTCTTACAACCCTGTTGACGATAGGTATTGGAATGAAAGCTGGTAACCCAGACAGCAACCGCCTCATATCTCCGTCCTGTCAAAAGAATTAGAATCATCTCAGACAATTGACAGTAGGGTTTAGTTACCTTCTGCCGTCGAAACATGCTGGTCGTAGAAGCACATAGTGCTTCATTAAGTCAGCGTCTTCCACACATTTTGAGACTTGGGATATCCAAACATACTTTCAACGGCAGTAACGGGAGATTTGACGTTAACCTCGCCACGACATGCTTGTTAAGAAGGAATTCTCATAATTGAAAAGAAACCAGTTACTAGTAACATGGTTTTATTGTTCAACAGCCTATGTGGCTAAAAGAACTGTAGGCGTAAACGCATTTACACCATCCTTCTTGTGAATAACATGCCCCTTCAGAAAGGTTATCTGCAGCGACAGTCTCTTCTCCAGAGGTGACTTTTGCATCCCACTCAAAGCCTTGTCATCCACGACTCGGCTGGAGCATCCAACTTCCAATAGACCCAGCCTCGCACAGGCCCACCTTTTGGACGCTTGACTAGTGCTTGCAACTAGAATGAAAAGACAACCTCATTGTTACCTGACACAGTGTCAGTTACTCGTGATTTACCGAGAGTCGTCCGTAAACAAAACAAAAGACTCCCTTACCTCGAAAAGGAGAGGGATTTGCGGCCCTCTCGCGTGGCTACAGCATTTGAGTGCACCCCCCTTCTATCGGCTGTATTTTGAAAACTGGGGTGGTTAATACAGTCAGTACATGATGATGGGTATATACAGGTTGGAACTTACAATCGTCCAGCTCATGACCAAAGTTCAACAGACACATATCCCAAATCTCTCATCTCAAATTCAACGAACCGCTCTTCCCTTCACCCACTCCGGAACAGAATTGAGCATCGATATTACGATACTATATTGAGAAGTTTGTCGATACGAACCAATGACATTCATAACAATAAATGCCAATGAATTCCGTCGACATGGCTCTGCGTCCGCCCTGAAAAGAACAAGTTAGTAAA
>JAPZOX010001521.1:0-10896 GCA_037952655.1 Hymenoscyphus sp. LP001 | reverse complement strand
AAGGCTTGAATAGCTAAAAGAATACGACCCTCTTGATCAGAGGGCTAGGCTTGATGTAGTGGTGGCATTTTTAATTTTTAAGTAGAGTGTCGCGTTTTAGTGTTCTCGTGATCCACTCGACCGGGAAATACGTTATATAAATATAAGATAGATCTATCTTCTACTCTTTAACTTCTAACCTCTTCTTTATATTCTATAATATAACTCTAAAATTAATTCTAAGAAATGAACTATTTTCTATCTAAAGAAAAGTTAATATAACTATAACTTATATTTACTTTTAAGTCTACTTTATTATTTCTCTTATATATAATAAATATAAAGAAGAGTATATTATCTTTATAACCTAGGTATAAGTAAACTACTAGAGATGGTTAATTATTACTTTACTCTAGACTTATATTATTAATAAAACGCGGTCTACTCTTATAGTAGATAGAAGAGATAGTAGTAAATAACTAAAATTTAATTATTTAAACTAATATTCTAAGTTTTCCTAAGTATATAAAGTAACTACTTTGAAATACACTAGATAGTTGGAATAACGAGTTAGATAAGCAAGTACGAAGCTTATATTTATTACCGCTTCTATTGAACATCTCGTGTCACCTCAACTCCTAATACCTAACAAGCAGTTTTCATCTCTGAAATGACTGGTTCCAACCTGCAGGTCTCCGTCTAGGAAGCCTAGGAAGACCTGTTCTATTGGCGGAGAAAATGCCTCGCTTAAGCGTAGGTACCTTACTTCTAAGGTAACACTTTATCATACGTTATTCTAATTTCGTTTGCTCAACCATTGACAACGAGAAATCACCCTTCATTCATCATCACTACCACTGTCACTGGTACAAGATACTAAAACACATCCCGCTGAGCCGAGATGGCTACCCTCGAGTCACTCAAAAAAGCCCTCAGACAGAAAACTGAGACAGCGACGTCATTCCCAAAGCAGCCATTGTCCAGCAAACAGTACAGCGATGGTTTTGATATTATGCTACGCTCAGAATGGAAAACCTACGAAGATTTTATTGTCCCTCAATTGTCTAAGCTCATTGCATCTCGCTTCAACTCGCGTATCTCTCTCTCTGTACTGGAAATCGGACCAGGCCCAAAGAGCGTACTTGGATATCTCCCTAGCCATTTGAGACAAAAGATCAGGAAATACGACGCGTTTGAGCCCAACGATATATTTGCTACGAGATTGGAAGAATGGCTTTCTTCTACCTCTGATACACAGTCCCCGCTGCCATGTTTGGAAAACTCGCCTAGCATTCGTCCAATTCCATTTGTTCTACAGGAAAACACAGCAAGCAGTACTGGCACCAGAGATGACGCCAAAAAATACGACATCATACTATTCTGCCACAGTATGTACGGAATGAATCCCAAACACAAGTTAATCGAACAAACACTGGAAATGCTTGTCAAGCAACCACAAGGAATAATAGTGGTTTTCCATCGCGACTCCCTCCGCATCGACGACTTGGTATGCCATCAATCAACTTGTTTCCCTACTGGAGTCATCGGTCTGGTAGATAATGATGAAGTTCTAGACCATTTTGCTGCCTTCATCGCAGGATTTACACAGGATTCAGACGACAGTCCAACTATCCAGGTCAATTGGCGCGAGGTTTGCCGTACCTTGGGCCGTCGTGAGGAAGCTCTCCCAGACCAACTATTGTTTAGCTCACCCAACGTCATGATGACCTTTACCCAACATGCGGCGAAGCTGCCAGACCTGACGGTGCATGTACCATTATTCAAGGCAGAAAAAACGGTCAAAAACTGGGAGGCACGCCTTCATCACCCGGCCTCGATTTTGAGTCCAACAGATACCCAACAGGTCCAGCAGTGTGTTCAATGGGCGCTGAAGCATAAGACCAGCCTGACCGTCATTGGCGGAAGTCACAGTGGCCACTGTACCTGGCCTAACGTCGTCTCCATCGACATGAGTGCCTTTGACCAAGTACATATTGTCAAGGAGAATGAAAGAAATCATAGTTCCAGTTCCAATTCCAATTCCGATTTCGACCCAGACTCCAACCCCTTGGTCATTGCCGAGGCTGGTTGCAAGACAGGAGACATTGTCAAAAGGACCATGGCTGAGGGCTTGACAGTGCCTCTAGGATCTCGCCCAAGTGTAGGTGCCGGATTGTGGTTACAAGGCGGTATCGGTCACCTAGCGAGGCAACACGGGCTATCATGCGATGCCATCGTTGGTGCTGTGATAGTGAGCGTCGACTCAAGCAAGGTTCTTTGCGTTGGCCGAGTACCGAATCAATACTTGCCGGTTGAAGCTGTGCGACCCGAAAACGAAGCCGATATATTATGGGCAATCAAAGGAGCTGGGACCAATGTTGGAATTGTGACCAGTGTGACTTTCAGAGCTTACCCGGCCCCAATCTATTCCATTCGAAATTGGGTTGTTCCATTGAGAGACGACCTTGAAGCACGGCTCAAACTTAGCAGTTTTGGTGAGTTCGCTAGCAAGCTTTCCCGGAACTTTTCTGCAGACGCGTATCTGTATTGGGACAATGACCAACTGCAACTTGGTGTGACAATGATCGAATCCACCACATCTGAGTTGACTTTGGAACCATCTTCCTCTATCGATACGTTCCAAGGACTGGGCGGTAATATCAAGACAGTTGACAGCATCGGTTTGTTCGATACTGAGATGGTAGGTAATTGGGACATCGTTCGCCCACTTTCTTTCACTTGGATGGCTTTTGAATGACTCTTTAATCATTCCTGAATCGTTCCTGAACTTCAGCATTGCTCTGTGCCGAATCCCGAGATATTTCTTGCTAAACAAATACTGACTCCCCCATCTTCTAGTATATGGGAATGCATGGCGGACATGGCGGCGGCAAGACATCCTCATTTAAGCGATGTTTGTTTTTGAAACACATCGGAGCTGTGAACGTCGCCAACGTCTTGATATCAGCAGTGGAGAATCGTCCATCGCCTCTCTGCTATCTCCATATGCTCCAAGGTGGCGCAGCGGTTGGCGAAATAGCAGCCGATACCACTGCTTTTTGTTGTCGTGACTGGGACTTTGCCTGTGTAATAACTGGTGTCTGGCCACGCGACCAGGATGGAAACGAGGCCTCTGGAGATGCTGTAAAATGGGTTTACAATGTCGTTGAGAACTTGTTGCCTTTGAGCAACGGAGTCTATGGAGCTGACCTAGGTCCTGACCCTAGAGACTCAGCGCTGGCAACCAAAGCCTTCGGACCAAATCAACCGCGCCTGGCTCGTCTCAAGCGCAGCTTAGACCCGCATAATGTGCTGGCTTATACCTGCCCTCTCCAGAGAACGGAAACGCAAATTGAAAAGAAGCTCAAGCTTGTCATTCTTGTCACGGGCGAGAGTGGTGCTGGCAAGAACTTTTGCGCTGACATCTGGGTTTCTGTATTCAATAAGAGCCACATGACTCAAGCTGTCAGCATAAGCGATGCCACGAAGCGAGAATACTCGGAGGCAACAGGGGCTGATCTGAAATCTCTACTGTATGATCGAGATTATAAGGAGAAACATCGGCCAGCGTTGACGGCATTCTTCCAGAGCCAGGTACAGCAGCGACCTCGACTACCAGAGGAACATTTTTTGAGTTTGGTGTTTGGTGCCGATGCAGACGTTCTTTTCATAACTGGAATGCGAGATGAGGCTCCAGTCACAGCCCTATCCCATTTGATTCCAGATATTAGACTGCTCGATGTCCGCGTCAAAGCTAGCATAGAAACGCGGCAAGTTCGTCGAGGCTTTCATGGGAAGGATGAAGATAGTGAGGATATGGAGTACCATCCTAGTCTCGTCTTCGACAATGACAGAACAGGGACCGAGGCAGCAAAAAGATTTGCCGAGCGTTTCTTGCTTCCATTTGTCCACGAGGGTTTGCAGCGACTGTTCAATATGGTACGTCAGATACCCGACTTTCCGCGTCCAGGCATCGATTTCCGCCATGTACTCGGCATCTCCCAGCAACCCGGAGGACTGGCTCTGTGCATATCTCTGCTACAAGCTCACTTCATTGGTGACTGGGCCAAAGTCGATGCAGTCGCATGTTGTGAGGCGGGTGGCTTTGTCTATGCATCGGCGTTGGCCTCGAAGGTTGATGTGCCCTTGGTGCTGATCCGTGAAGCCGGCAAGCTCCCAGAGCCCACTGTTTCTGTTACCAAACCCTCGTCTCATATCTCATCTTTGACATCCGACAATCTGAAAGAGAAGCGTATAGAGATGGGACGAGACGTGGTTCCCACAAGTGGCACAGTGGTGGTTGTAGACGATGTGCTTTCCACGGGAGAAACACTTTGTGCGGTGCTACAGCTACTGGTTGAGGCTGGTATCAACGCGGACAATGTCAGCATTATGGTCGTGGCCGAGTTCCCTGTTCAACGTGGCCGAGACCTGTTGCGCCAACGTGGATTTGGTAGGGTTGATATTCAAAGTCTGTTGATCTTTAGCGGTACTTAAACCAAGAGGGAAAGAAGTAAAGGATATTGGGCTATAGGTTTCGTAACTGGCCACACTAGACTGCCTACATTCTGTTCCCTTAGCGAGACTCGAAAATCACTTCGATTATCCTCGGCGGGATAGACGAATCAAAGATAATTCTAGGAGTGTTAGGAGAAGTGAGAACCGAGAAAGGGGAAGGGGAGGTGTGTTTTGAATACAATTGCACTTCCCTACAAACCTGAGTGAACTAGAAGGTAAAGGTAACCTCAAAAGGATGGTTATACTCGCGAATGCCTTCTCTTGTTCTCTCGCGGCAAGTGTTACTCGCTTTTTCGACGTAATTTGTATAGCAATTTGTATAGCAATTTGTTGCACTGAAACTTTTTACTAGCTCTTGGGTGCCAAAGACAATAGTAGCAAATAGTAGAATGATTTCTGTGCCTAATTTGATCGAAAGTGATTCATCAGTGAGCTTCAAATTTTCATATCAAACACTTCGGCCTTCAACATACCTATAACATCTCATACTCTTCAGATCGCCAGCGCAAGTCTTCTATCTAGATCATCAATTCTCTCCTCATCACGCCCAGATTAACAAAGGTAGCAAGATGTCTCCTGCGGAATACCAAATATTTCCACAGTCCTTGAGTTCATACCACCATATGCACGTATCGTAGTAGACACGAGTATCGACCCTATTACAATTCCGACTTCAAACAAAATCCACGCAACCACTGAAGATCTGCACTTAGAAATCGCAATTCCAAGACTGGAAGATTTCCACTTCTGCTGAAGATCCTCATCTAAAAGCACGCAAACAGAGAGCCATAAGATGAAAAATTTCCCCGTCCAATCCATCAAAAATTGGCGAACAACGCCCTTCTTCGTCATGAGAGCAGCTAGCTAATATCCATCTGTGAATCGATATACCAATTGTGTTATGATTAAGAGAGACTGTGAGTATCCGACCCAAAGAATTTTCTCATAACATGGGTCCGTAAAATTTTGTAACCCCGTAGGAGTAGTCTTCGTTGCTTTGGTGGCATGGGATCCGCCAGATTGGAAAAATGCGCTTAGGGGTGGAGTTTGTGACGACTCTTCTTCGACAGGGTCCTTATAAAACGACGAATGTCTGTATGAAAAGAATGCTCCTAGTAAAATGTCAGACATGAGTAATTTCAAGATTGTGAAATGCGAACCGTTGAAATTTATAAATGGCAGTATTAAAAGTCCCAGGGCCCACCTGACCAAATCCCCAAGATTTCTGGCCATCTTGAAACCTATCATAAGCAAGCGATGTGGAAAATTGAGTAATATCTATATTATGTCTGGTATATAGCATTCTTATAGTTCCCCACACTAGAGCGGAGAAAATCCAAATAATCTTCAGGGGTCATGACCTGTAAGCCTTAGTAACAGGGAATGAAACTTACCTCCCAGATTTTAGAACTATACAAGTCATGGAATACAATTACGACCGCGTAAATCGAGCGTAGAAATTTAGTGCTCACCGCTTTCCCGACACGACTTCGTGGGTGGCAAGGCTTCCAATTTTGAATCAAGCATATCATGGATTCCATAAAATCCCATGGCTGACCTTTCGGGGCCCTGAGTACGTGGTGAGATAAACTGATATTGTTCGACAAGAGAATGAGGCGAGTGCAAAAGCGGTAGATGAGAAGTCCAACGGTGAAAACAACGTAGAACCAATTATAGACCCAAGTATCTGGTCTCTGATTCGTATCAGTGCTTTTGAACTCGTCTCTACCCCAAGTCATTTGCGGGTGATATAAACACCAGGCTGGAAAGTTTTGTGGAGGGGGTTTGTTGCAGCTAAATAACCAACTGGATACAAGGTGCATATTAACAGCACTATGAGTACCCCTATTCCAGATATTCGAATAATCCGAAGGGGAATGTTGGAACGAAATTCATTTCTGCGAGTCGTGAGCGTTAACAAATGAGTCATTGTCGAGAACCAGGAAAGTTTAACAACGGATTGCCAATGATAGGCCGCTATTCCTCTCTGGAGCTGGGTAAGACCGGCAACGATGATTGAAATCCCGGTGATGATTTGTTGGTCACTCAGTCCGACGACGACACTCCCAAGAGCAAAAGACCATTTGTCCAGCAGAGGTGTGGCTTTCATAGCAAGCCTCTTGTGATCGATGATTTCTTTTGATACACAGCAAACAAATGTGGTGTATGCAGTTCCCAAGAATGCTATCATGACCTATGAATCGTGAGCGATTGTTGCTAACAGCAGAGAGTACATACCCCAATTCCAGATATCTCCGAGTTTGGTTCCAAGTTTTTATAGGACGTACAGTTTCCTGGACCCATACCGCTTGCTACCATGATGAAAGGTTCATGACAATTTCAACAACGTTTGTAGACAACTTGGTCTTCGCAGAAGTTGGTGCGAGGCACTGTAAATAGATTGGACAGTTCCCATCCGAAGGATGCTGTGTCTGAATTTATCCATAAGGTAGCATACTGATGAGAAGAGTCGCACATCGGCGCAAACCTAAGGGGGCAAGAACTCGAACCTGATCAAATTCAAATACCAGTATCGGCGTATTCAAATTGAAAAAAATCCAGAAGATCCTATAGAGATGTGCTAACAAGCTAGAATAGTTGCACTTGCACTTGCTCCATTCTTTCAGCTTTGTGGGTGTAAAATATAGAGACTTTGGATGAACTGCTGGAAGCCCCGGTGCTTCAACCTTGCTTTTCAGGAAGGGGAAACAGTAGTTGCCATCCCATATTTAGAGCGCAAGCATGATTCAGGATCTGCTCGAAAAAACGACGGAAGTAGTCCATTTGACAGGATACAATCCGTATTCAGCCCTGTGGAACCTGGGAACCTGCCACCAGACGAGCTTTCATCTGGTTTCCGACCGATAACGATGTAAATGGCACGCAACAATTCGACGCGAAGATTGTTGAGGAGGAATGGCAATAAAAAACGGGACGAGAAATAAGGAGATTTGGTTAGCCCGACATGTTACACAAGTCGCAGTGTGGAGAAATCCAAGGGTTGAGTTAGAGAGGGGAATTCCCAGGCTCCGTTAGGGTGCTGCTCCTTCATTCCCTGCACACTTTTACTCGTACTCCGCTCCCGTCTCCTTCACATGCGACTGGACTTCCTCAGAACTTTCCATACCTCCTCAATGGCAACCCAATTCTCGTCTTTTGAGCTAAGAGATGAGATTGGTGAAATCATGATTTGAGGCCATCCCTAGATCTTCTCCTTTCGCATCATGTCACCTTTAACGGCCATTTGGGTAATGATTGTCGATGTTGCGTCCTTTTGGTGGAGGGTTAGTCCGCGTCCCTCCAAATTCAACACCAGCCATTTCACAGCTAATCAACTGTGAATAGAAAATCATAAGCTGGTTGACGCGTAAAAAGCCAGCCCGCCTCTGGTTTGATATCCTCCGCGATGCAAAGACATACGAGGAATGGGAAGAAGCAGCCTTCCAACTCGATGTGCTCTTAGGGAACGATCTATGGTTCGTTCGATGCCCAACTCCAACTTCAATTGAGTGGACAATTGCTGACGTGTTTATCTCCAGGCGACAGAATCCTACCTCGAAATACTACGATTACCGCCTCATTCACGAGCGTTTGCAGTCCATCATTGTTGCACGAGAGGAGGGGGATACTTTGCAACTGGTCAACCTTCTCCGATCGGGTCTGGTGCGGAATTTGGGCAATATTTCTACACCCCGGTTGTTCAATAGGGCTTTCGCGGGGACTAAGCTTCTGATAGAAGACTACATTACACAAGTTGCGCAAGCTATTGTCGATGTGACCAAATTGTCAACCTCCCCCGGGGCTGATGGCAGCGGAGCAATCCCCGGCTTCAGCAGCCAGGCCAAGCTGGATTTGTTGCACGATACAAGGCAGGCATTTGGGAGGAGTACATTGGTTCTTCAAGGCGGTTCGATATTTGGTTTATGCCATCTGGGTGTGGTAAAGGCATTATTCTCTAGGGGTCTACTTCCCAGGATTGTGACTGGGACAGCCACTGGGGCCTTGATTGCGGCACTGGTTGGAATCCATACCGAAGATGAATTGCCACAATTCTTGAATGGAGAGAGCATTGATCTCTCTGCGTTTGCTGGCAAGAGTGCCGTGCGAGAAAATGGGCAGGCAGGGCCAGTTGCGGACAACTGGCTAAGCACTCTTAGCCGGAGAATTTGGAGGTTTTGGAAAGAGGGTTATTTCCTAGACGTCACAGTATTGGAAGAATGCGTTCGAGCTAATGTTGGTGATTTGACATTTGAAGAAGCGTACAACAGGACCAAACGTGTTCTTAATATCACTGTTGCGACGACCGGGAAAAGCGGTGTTCCAAACCTGCTCAACTACCTCACAGCTCCTAATGTGGTAAGTACTGTCAATCCGTAAAAGAATCCGAGCTAAAAAAAAATACAGTTGATATGGTCGGCCGCGTTAGCATCAAATGCATCATCTCCCTCGCTCTACGGTCAATCAATCACATTGCGATGTAAAGATGCATCTGGTGCAATTGTACCCTGGTCAGCTGCTACAGACACCACATTTCACCCTTGGACCCATGCTTCTTACACAGACAGAGACTCGCCAATGTCTCGAATCGCCGAATTATTTAATGTCAATCATTTCATAGTTTCCCAGGCTCGACCATACTTGGTTCCATTTCTTCAAAGTGATATGCATGGGCCTTCACCAGTACATGCTCGCCGGGGCCGAACGTCTTTGACTGGTGGTCTTCTCAGATTGTTTACAATGGAAATTCATCATCGCCTACAACAGCTCGACAGCCTTGGTTTTCTCCCTCTTTCTATTCGACGTTTCTTAGTTGATGAACATATACCTGCAGCATCCGTTACACTCGTCCCAGAACTCTCTGCAGGCGATTTCATTCGGTTGCTCGAAAGACCAACTCAAGCTAGTCTCGATTATTGGATGCTGAGAGGAGAAAGGAGTGTCTGGCCTGCCGTTGGGGCCCTCAAAGTTAGGTGTGCTGTGGAAACAGAGCTAGACCGGGGTTATCAACTTGTCAGAAGACGTAAAGCAAGTGGTCTGAGACGAAGAGGGAGTGCAGTCGATAACTCCAATGGGAGATACTCGACCAAAGAGAGAGAGCGTGCTAATAGCGCAGGTGCAAAGTAATCGAAGGGATATTCATTGGTGTATGTATGGCGTTTCGGGGACAGTTCATCGGACTGGGAATCATCATAGTGTAGGTATGTTGGATTTTCATGGTTTAACAGAATTCATTGGGAGTGGTTGTTTTGAGTAGTTTCTTACCTTTTGTATAATAGACACAGGGGTTTCACCAATCAACTTCGTTTAAAAACGATCGGGTATGCAGATGTCGCGTTCGGAGAATAAGAAGCCAGCTAGAAGCAGTGGAGCTCTATACCTTGTGCGTCAAAACGAACATGTGGAGTCTTGTGGACCCATCCTCACGCTGTTGACTTCTGGGATTTGCCTTCTAGATTGCATTTCCACGACTGCGGATTGCCAATCCATCATCTGATGGACTTCACAGCCCAACCCGCTTCCCAGACGTCATAACCGTCCTATAGACGGTACACGTTCACATGGACGTCGGCCCAAGACGCTCGCCAAATCTCCTGAGACGAAGAGTACTGCGAAAATCGGAGGGAAACAAGGCTGTGTTGTGGATTCTCCACATGTTCGCCTTGCCCCCTTTGGTATAGATGTATACCAGATTCTCGGGGTTCGGAGCCCCCCGTGATATGAGATATCAAATAGGATCTCAGAATTCCCCCAAACGTTTATTTTTAAATTTCGCTGAATTGACTGATTGATACTATCCCCCCCCTTAACTGTCTGTCATGTGCAAGGGTAGTTTGGCTGTGAAAATGTCTGTGCGTCTACAGACAGTTAAGGGGGGGCATAGTAGGACATAGATGGCGTATTCAGGGCATCAACAGAAATCCGATGTACATATCTGGTAAGGCGGGCAGTCATCCGGCGGAGAGAGTTTCAGCCCTTAAACTCCGTTCGCTTAAACCGTGGTTAACCAGCCACCTATAACATTGCGGCTCTCCGCGGTAGAAACGAAGGGATAACAGTTGCCCAGCGAAGCTTTCGCTGTTTAGAAGACGGGTTTGCATTTTGATATCCGAATGGTTTCGATGACGATATCGGAGACATCTGCCGGAAAATGACCATCCTCAGAATCAAGTGTTTCGAGGAGGGATTTCCAAATCCCATAGTCTTTACCACTTTTTGGTGGTACGAAGTGAGTTGTCAAAACTGACACCCCTTTGATATGGCGATTTATCAAGATCTTTACTATCCCCCCCCCCCCAAAAAAAAAAATGAACCCCCCCCCGCCCGTGGCAAAAATAAATTGTGGTGCAGTGAAAATTAACTTAGGGGGGGGATTGTTTCAAAAACGCAAAGACAAACCAG
>JAPZOX010001520.1:0-10901 GCA_037952655.1 Hymenoscyphus sp. LP001 | reverse complement strand
AAACAACATCTGTATCGTATCCTATTCGGCACGTAGACTCGGCAATTCCAATTCTAATTATTCCGATCAATTCCTGATAGTACTATCACAGTTAGTAGATAAAGCAACTGTCTAAAGAGTTTCTACTATATTCTCTTCTTCTATACGTTCTATATTTGTAATATATATATAGTATACTTTCTTAATAAAGAGGCCGTTCTTACCTCGGAAGCTGGTTTTATTACTCTTTTACTATTTAGTAAAGTAACGATTCTATTTCTTCTAAGTATAGTTCTAGGATCAGTAGCCTTTCTTATTATATATATAACACTTAGTGCTTTTACCAGGTCTACGTTCTTGTCCCTGGTTGTTATTATACTTATAGAAGTAACGATCTGTTATTAAGGTCTCGGGGTTTAAGTTATAGTAGTAAGATATTAAAGTCTCAGTGGTTTTGTAGCTTACTTCGTAGTTACGAATAGAGCTTCTTAAGAGTGTAATAGTACTCTAGAGAGAGGAATTCTAAGGTAGAGTTAAGCACGCGTTCTAGTATTCTAGTGCTTTCTTATATACTATAAGTAGCTTATTAGTTAATTAGCTATCGCTTTATATATCCTCTAGAAGTCTATATCGTAGTTCTTCTAGTTTAGATAGTATAGTCTTAAAACACTCGCTTAGCGTTTTATCCGAGTATTCCAGCTTAGACTTCGTTTATAATAGTATAGTACAGTTCTATTCAGAGGATTAGCTTCTAGTATATAGCTTATCTTCGAAGTACGTCTAGATAGTAGTAGAAAGGAATTCGTATAATTAATCTCTTTTGTTCTTAAATACACTTATATAGAAGTGATTAAACGCTTAACCTTTGAGTATAATTAGGAAAGCTAGGTTATATACTAAAGATAGTATACTATAACGTTTATATATATTCTTAAAGATAATCGATTTAAGTTTAAAGTTATCTCTCTTACTTCTATACTTCTATTCTTCTAAGTATAACTTTATAAGGTTACTAAGTAACTATAAGTAATCCTAGCTATATTCGCCTAGTAGTAGTATTATAGGAATAGGAATGTTATTTATAGATATTAAAGGGAAAATACTAGAAGGAATATACTTTAGAGGAATATTATTCGTAGAGAAGTTATTTAAAGGAATATTATTAGCCGAGGCTATAGTTATATTCGAAGGGTTGATTAGTTTAGAGAATCGTTTAAGATAAGCCTTAATATACGTATATCTCGCGGCTATCTCTGCTAACTAAGTCTTGTTCTTAATTACTTTCTTCCCTAGTTTCTTAATCGTCTATTTAGTACGTACGAGTTCTTAAGCTATGTCGTAGAGTATCTATAGTATTATTCTCTTACAGCTATCTATCTCTATCTATATACCTCTTTTTCGAAGTACTTATCGTATCTTTATTAAGATATTTTAAGCTGTTTTTATAAACTTCGATTTAGACTAGTTATTAAAGTATATTCGATATATCTCCTAGAGATAATCATCGTCTATTCCTTCGTTATCGTATTCTTTAATCTTTTCTTCTATAAAAGCCGTAGCCTTCTTATCCTTAGCCTAAGATAATAGTAGTACTATAGTATAGGCAGTAGAATGTTATTCCTTATACTAAGTTGTCTAAGATTAGAAGTAAGTTAAGTATTCTAGATATTACCTTATTAGAATATAAGTTAGGTATTATAAGTTATCCGAGGTTATAAGCTTTTATCAGAGTCGAACAGCCTTCTACGAGTTAGTCTAGTAGTTATAGGTCGTAGAGGTTATAGTAGATTTATATATATATAAGTCGTAGAGTTTATAGTAGGTTATATATATATAATTCGTAGAGTTTACAGTAGATTCTATGTGTTTTTAGTAGTAAGTCGTCTTTGTAGAATAGTTTTAGTAATTATAATTAGTAGAGTTTATAGTCGATTTAAGGGTTTTATAAACTAGTAAGATCGTATAATCTAAGAGAGAGAATCGGTTTAAGTGTTATATACTTGATTTAACGAGTATAACTAGTAGAGTATACTAATCTAAGAGAGGGTTCTACTTATCTAACTTTCGTAACTATATAAACGTATAATCCTAAGAATTAGAGTATAGTAGTTCTAAGTTATCTAATCTATACGTCTACTAATCAGTGTTAGTTTAACTTAGTAGTTAATAGCTTAATATAAAAAGAGTATATTATCGTTATAACTATCGTTGATATATACTAAGTATAAGCTATATCGGTTCTACTTAAATACCTGCTCTTCTTACTAAGTAAGAAGAGTACGTATAAGTGCTAACTACTTATAGATACCGACACTTCTATTTCTTCCTTAGTAAATATAGAAATATTTAGAGAGAGTATAAATTTAGAGACTATAACTTATATAGTTATTAAATCTATAGATATATTCTTAACTAGTTCTAATATCTTTAGAAGTCGTCTACGAGGCTTTCTATTCTTTATTACGTTTATCGTTCTTTAAGAACCGCTAATATAGTTTTAGAGCTTTAGCTTAACGTCTTCTCTCTTTAATCCTTTATTAATACTTATAACGCTTATAATAATCGTACTCTCTTATTTAGAGAAGTAGACTCTAAAGTGTTTAGTTGTTTACTTTAAGTATCTTATAAAAACACTAACTCGTCTAGGGTTTACTAGCTTATTACGTCTTTCTCTAGTAGAGATTGTCTTTTAATTAATATACTAGTAGTATTTCCTCCTCTATTATTAGATATAGCTTATACTTAGAACCTTTCTAGTAAATACCTCTATTAGACTTGTCTTCTTACTATTAATTACAGGTCTATAATCGGTTCGATTTTATAAATATACGTCTATTTCTATAACATCGTTCTAGAATTCTATTAGAAGATTAGCTTAGTTAAGTAAAGCTCTTATACTTACCTTAGTAGTTTAAATAGCTCTCTTAGCTAGTCTATTCTAATATAATAAAGTAATAATAGTAGATTATTCTTCGATACTTATATTAATTTACTATTTCTTAATAGCTTTTAAAAGTTCTAGTACGTTATTAGTTTAAGTACTCTTGATCTTTCTATCGGTTTAGTTCTTAATATAGATTTTCTAGCGTAGAAGTGTCTTATATACCTCGTCTTTTGTCTTTAGTAGAAATGTCTAGTTTTGTCGAGAGAATATATTAATAAATAATAGAATCTATTAATTTCCTTATATTATAATCGAGAAAGAGCTAGTAACGTTAAACTAGATTCGGCCTAGTATTATCTCTACCTTTTTAGCTAGTTTCTTTAGAAACTTGTTTTAAAGCTTAGTAAGTATATATATTTAGGTCTTTTAGGATTTTAATTCTCTTTTAAAGCGTAGTAATATAGTATAAGTTTATAATCTTCTTTAGACTAAGATATATAAATCTCTAGTAATACTTAAGATACTAATCTATATTAGTTTCTATTATAGCTTTATTATTAGATTTATAGTAGTAATTACTCTCTACTACCTCTTTAGTAATTAAGACAGTTTTCTTATATCTATTTATAACGTTTATAATAATATAAAGACTGTCTTATATTTTAGAGCTAACTAGCTTCTAATCTCTATTTATTAGATATATCTTTCTATAATTACCTACGAATTTAAGTCTAGGAATAGACTAATATAGCCGTCGAACTAATAGTAAATTAATACTAAGTTTTAGAATATAAAGAACGTTTAATAAGAATATTAAAAAGCTATTCTTATATACTAGTCTTATATCTTCTATCTAATTATATTTCAGTTCTCTTTCTTTAACCTTTACTTATATAAGTCTGATTTTCTTTAAGAATCTAAAAATAGATTAGTTAGATATATAAGAGAATATACTAGTATTAACTAGCTATAAGAAGAGATCGGCCTTACTAATACTTAATACTAAGAGTATAATACTCTTAATACTCTACTTACTATCTATAGAGTCTTCGGTTTTAAATTTCTTAGGCTTTATAATATAACCCTTAGTTTTAGTTAAGTAGTACTTAGATAATAGATATTTCTTTTTAACTTTTAATCTATTTACCTTAGAGTACTTCTTTTCGTTATATTCTTAAAGAAGTAGTTAGATACGAGAGAGTCTAGTATAGTTCTAAATAAAATAGTTCTTTTTATATAAGAGATATACGATATTATATTACTTATAACGAGTTTTAGAGGAAGTGGATTCTTAGCTACTACGTCGACGTTAGTAAGGTAGAATATATCTACTATCTTATATAATATATATTAATTCTTTAGTTCTCTTAGTACTATTACTTTCTTTCTCTTACTTCTTATTAATAGTTATTATTAATTAGTACTTTAAGATATTAATAGTAGCTTTGAATTAGATAGGTATCTTTTAAGTAAATAGTAAGAAGAGTACTTTATCTAGGTATACGTTCTTTATAATAGAATTAGCTATAATTAGCTTTCGACAGTAGTTCTTTAGCTTTGTCTAGTAGGAATCGATTCCTAGTTTAGTATTATATTTAAAGCTTATAATAGTAGTAATATATAAATTAGCGGCGGCCTTGTTCGTCTTACTATATTTAATCTTAATTATAGTCTAGAGTTTTATTATAGTATTATATCTATCTACGAGAGCTTAGTTATCTTCGCTAAGAGATTTAAATATAAAGTCGATTACTTTAACTTCGTTCTTAGTATATTTCTCGTGTTTTTTAATATACTATAATCTATTACTCTATCTTATAAGATTACTAGTAAGCTTATTAATATTACTACTACTACTAGCTTCTAATATAGAGGTAGATTATAGGTTAACTTCAGTTACTTTAGAATTCTTAATAAATGTTATAAGTCGAATATAAAGAGGTTAATAGATAAGGTTATCTTATTATAAGAATTAACTAAGAAGAGAAGTCTATTCTACGTACGAGGAAAGGAGTTTTATACGTAGAACCTCTTACGTCGAGGCTTCTAAGCTGAAGTCTCGCTATAGCTCTTCGTTATAGCTTTCGTTATAGCTTTCGTTATAGTAAGTATAAGCTATAAGAAGCTAAAGTCTCGCTCTAGCTCTCGTTATATCTTTCGTTATAGATCTACGTATCTACTAAGGTAATTACCGAGGTAGTTCCTAGGATTATATAAAGTTATATAAAGTCACGTTTTATACGAAGATTAGTAGACCGAGTACTCTTTAGATATAAACCGTTATATTACTCTCTCTTTCTAGCTCTCTAGAGGTCGTAAGCCTTCGTATTCTTAAGAGCGTCTTAAGATTCCTAGGTTAGTCTAGTATACTCTTCCTATTTCATAAGTAGTTTAATAGTACGTTCTTATCTCTTTTTATTAAGAATTGCTTCTACTATATATTCTTAGTTATCTTTAAGAATCTCAGGTCTAGGTTAATCGTTGTCTTAAACTTAACTTAGTAGTAGGTCGTTTAAGACTAGCTGTAGAAGCTAGGAGTAGAATACGTCGTAGATTCTAAGAGGTATATCTAAGCGATAACTATGTATTCTAATCACTTCTAGTACCGTATACTTAGCTTGTTTCGTATTAAGCTTTTTTAACTTCCTTGTTATACGAACGTTCTATAGGTTTAACTAGACTTTGTCTCTAACTTTAAAGCTTAGTACTTATTATCTTCTTCTGTTTATAACGTCCTCTATTATTTACTATATAGTAGCTATTACTAACTATACCTATTTCTATACTTCTTTAAGCTTTTATATAATTATATTAGCTTTCTAAACTAGCGATCGTAGCGTAGCTTTATTCGAGAGTTTATACTAGATATCTAGAGGTTTAGTATAATATCCGTGTTTAAGAAAGAAGAGGCTTACTTTCGTAGCTAATACTATTCGATTATTAATTACTAATTTAGTAAATAGCAGTAGCTCTTTCTAGTTATCTTAAGTATAATCTACGAATATTCGTAGATAGGTTTCTACTATCTAGTTTATTCGTTCTATAGATCTGTCTATTCCTAGGTAAAAAGCTATAGAAAGCCTTTATATAATTTCTAAAAGAGAGTATATTCTTATCTAGAGGTAATCTACGAACTATGTTTCTTAATTAGATACTATTACTTTTAGTAGATAGTATCTTTAGTAGAAGGTTTAAATAAACTACATAGTAACTGTTTTAGCTATAATATTCTTAAGACTATTATAGATTATTCCTTTTCCTAGCCTATTTATAATTATAACTATATTTATATATCTATTACTTTCTAGAAGCTCGACTATAAAGTCTATTAAAATCTTACTCTAGATTCGGTTTAGAACTAGTAGTAGCTTTAGGAATCCTTGTTATACGTCTCTCTAAGCCTTGTTTCTTCTATAAGCGTTATAATTTTATATAAACCTTTAAACGTCTTATAATATCTAAGGCTAGAAGTATTATTATAATAGGATCTAGGCTATGCTTTCTCGTCTAAGGTAACTATAGAGCTTAGAATCGTATATAGATTAGATTATTTTTATACGTAGTTCTTCGTTATTTAGAATCTATAACCGGTCCTAGAACCTTAGCTTTCCTTCGTTTATAATTATATATTTAGATATTAATATCTTAAGCTTTAAGCTAGTAGAGAACGTTCTTTTATCTTATTATATAGCGTTCTTTATTACTCGAAGATTAGCGTCTACTTCTTCAGCTATTGTCTAGAGTTCTTAGAGAGTTCTTTCGTTACCTAGAACTGTCTCTTACGTCTATACAGCTTCTTACGTCTATACTAGGTTCGCTTTTATAATCCCTAGAGTCTATTCTTCTTCGTTTATAAACTTAAGAAGTTGCTTTATACGATAATCGATTCGTTCGTCTATAGCGTTGTCTAGTATATCTTATTCTCGTTATAAAAGAGCGTCTACTTAAATGTTATTCTTCTCTTTAATATATATAATTATAAAGTTATACTTCGAGAGAGCTAGAGACTATCGTATTTGTCGTTTTATAAGCTTCTAAACTGTTATAGAGTACTCGAGGTTCTTATAATCTATTCGAATTTTAAAGCTATCTACGCTTTATAACTCGGGATCCTAAGCCTCTAGGTACTATATAATAGCTAGTATCTCCTTATTATAGATTTTATAGTTATACTTAGTAGATAAGTTCTTCTTTAAAAAGAAAGTATAGAGATATAAGAGTCCTTCGTCGTTATATTATATAAGCGCGCTACTAATATACTAGCTAGAAGAGTCTATTTCTATAATCGTTTATCTTTCGCGCTTAAATTATATAAGAGCTAGAGCTATTATAAATATATACTTAAGTCTTTTAAAGACGTCTTAATATTCGTTCGTTTATATAAATATATATTCTTTATAAGTAAGTTCTATAAGAGGTCTTATAATATTAGAATAGTTCTTAATAAAGTTTTAGTAGAAGTTTATAAAGCTAAGAAAGCTTCGTATAACCTTAACTATTATAGATGCTTCCTAGTCTAGAATCGCCTTTATCTTTTCTAGATCTATTTCTACTTCTAAGTTAATATTAAGAATAAACCCTAGATACTTCGTCTATATAACTAAGAATTCGTATTTATTAATATTAAGAAAGAGCTCTACGTCTTTAAGCTCTTTTAGAATATACTTAACTTATTCCTTATATTCTTTAAAGGTTCCGTTTATAAAGATTAGAATATCGTCTATATAAGCGGAGTAGAAGTTATTAAGGTATTTCTATAGCGTCTAGTTAACGTATCTTTAGAACGTACTTAGTACGTTTATAAGTCTAAAAGAGGTAACTAGCTATTTATATAATCTATATCTTATATAAAAAGCTATCTTCTATTTATCTCCTTTTATAATCTAGATTCTATAAAAAGCCTAGCTTATATCGAGTTTCGTATACTATCTTACTTTACTAGTTTATTATAAGGTCTCGTAGATTAGAGGAAGTAGATACTAGTCTTTTTATATAACTTTGTTTAGCGTATAGTAATCGATATAGAACCGTAGACCTTCTTCTAGCTTTCGTATAAAGAGTATAAAGGTAGTAGTAGAAGAGTTACTAACTCGAATCTAGCCTTTGTCTATATACTCTATAAGCGTTCTTCGAAGAATAAGAAGTTTATCTAAAGACATATTATAGAACGGTTCTTAAGAGACTATAGCTTCCTTTCTATCTTCTTTTATAAGTTTAATCTAGTAGTCTATTTTATCGCCTTATAAAGGAGACACTTTGTCTAAGTCTTTTAGATAAAAAGTACTAAGATAATCCTAGAACTATAGTAGTAGCTTTATTCGAGGATCTGTCTTCGTCTTCTTTGTCTTCTTAAGTACTTTAGTAATATCTCGTAAGCTAGCTGAGAATACTTATATATTTTAATAAAACTTATTCGTTATTATTTAAAAAGCCTTAATAGAGACAGGCTAGTAATCGAGGGAGTTCGTACAGCTGCTTACCTCTAAAGTTTTAGCTTAATTTCGTATAAACGTATTTATTAAAGAGATAAAGTATTTAGAAGTAGGACTATTAATTCAAGCGTCTTATTTAATAATCTAGAGAAGTCCTAGAATTATATCGTATAATTCTAAGCGAGAAATAATATAGAGAAATAACCTAGCTTTATAGTATCTATTAATATCTAAAGAGACAGCGGCGACTTCTATTACTATATTATCTAAGAGAGTATTAAAGCTAGAGAGCTCTTAAGAGAAGATAGAAATATACTAAAGATTATTCTAGGTAGTAAAGAAGGAGCTAATAAGTCTATATAATAAACATCTAGAGTTAAGAAGAGTCTTTATAAAACATTCTTTATTAACTAATATAGAAACTAAAAACAGAGAACTGTTTATTAACTTCTCTTAGAACTTAATCTATTCCTCTACTACTTTCTTTAAAACCTTCTTCTACTTCTAATAACGTCTTTTACTAAAAGCTATTCTTTTTCTAAATCGTTAGAGTTAAAGACTTCTATAATCCTTTTAACGTCTTTCTTCTAAATAGAAGCTACCTAGACTTTCTTCGTTATCTACTTTATTTTTATCTTATAATTCTAGACTCGGTGTTCTTTAAGTCTATATCTTAGACAGAGGCCTAAGCTTCTTCTTTCTATAAAGACTTCGTCTAAGCTCTATCGTAGTTCCTTTGATTAAGCGAAGGAGACCGTTATAGGTAGTTCCTAGTCTATTATATTATATAAGAAACTATCTTTCGATTCGTACGTAGCTCTAGGTAAAATCGTTCGTAGCTTCTTTGTTTACTAAGATATAAGATCAGCGACTTTGTTTAGCTAATTAGTAATTATTTATAATTATTTATAATATCTATTATAGATACTATCTTCTTAGATACTAATAGTTATAGTAATTAGCTTCGTACTAAAAGTAGCTTTTAAGTAACTCTTCTTAATTACGTCGTTCTATTCTTAGCTAGAAGCTTCGAGAATTAGCTAATCGAATTCGTTAAGGAATTCGCTAAAAGACCGTTAGTTTTACTTTGTTTAGTTAATCTAGCTAAGCGCTTTTTACTATAGCTAAGGGTTATAGAACGCTATACGAAGCTGTTCTAAAAATTCTATAACTGTAAACTTATTCTCTAAGTAAGCGTATTCTATCTAAGGAAAAATCCTTATAGCTACGTCTTCTAAGAGTCTTCTAAAGACGTACTAGACTCTTTCCTTCTCTTATCTAATCGACGGACCGTCGATTTCTAGCTTCGCTTATAAAAGGCCTTCGAATTAAGAAAAGAGATTAGATATACTTCCGTCGTATCTTTTCAGATATAGAAGACAGTGTTTTAGCTTACGATTAGTATTCGTAACTAATACCGGTGTCGAGGTAGGCGTAGACGTAGGTTATAAAAGGTTAGAAGAAGGAAGTCTTCCTTTAAGCCTTATAAGAGCTTCTTCTTAACAGCTAGAAAGGTTAGCTATTAATTAGTTTTAACTTTTAGTAAGAAGCTATATCTCTCGCTACTATTAGTTGAATATGTCTATTAACTACTACGGAGGTTCTTATATAGGTCTTTATATATCTGTTAAGTTTATACCCTCTATTATATTTATAGTCGTCTACTATATACTTTAGACTATTATATTTATAGTCGTCTACTATATACTTTAGACTATCGTATTTATATAAAACCGTATATTTCAACTATAAAGGATTTTCGTATAAGACTATATATCTTAACTATAAAGGATTTTCGTACTTATACTATATATATAAGAATAAGACTATATATCTCAACTATAAAGGATTTTTATACTTATACTATATATATAAGAAAGGTTCGTAGGATCTACTATATATAGTTTGTTCGACGTACTCGAAGAATAAGTTAATTCTAATATTATAGACCGAATATAAAGAGGTTAATAGATAAGGTTGTCTTATTATAAGAAGAATTAACTAAGGAGAGAAGTCTATTCTACGTATAAGAAAAGAGGTTTTATACGTAGAACCTCTTACGTCGAGGCTTCTAAGCTAAAGTCTTACTATAGCTCTTCGTTATAGCTTTCGTTATAGTAAGTATAAGCTATAAGAAGCTGAAGTCTCGCTCTAGCTCTTATTATACCTTTTGTTATAGATCTACGTATCTACCGAGGTAATTACCGAGATAGTTTCTAGAATTATATAAAGTTATATAAAGTTACGTTTCGTACGAAAGTCGGTAGACCGAGTACTCTTTAGATATAAACTGTTATAATAAACGTATAGTTGTATTTAGTCTTCTCTATAGTATAGAAGATTTCTTTACTTTTAAGCTTAAATATTATTTAGCAGATCTATATCTCGTAGTTTTAAAACTATACTACCTTTTTTCGTAGATTGAAATTTTTGTTCTAAAAAGCTCAATCTCTCTTACTTCCGCTTAATAAGCTAAATTCCTTCTATAGAGTCTCTCTTAGGAGGGCCTCCGTCCTCGCCTACGCCTCTAAGAAGGGGTATAAGGAGAGAGGGGGTTTGCCCGATTCCCTCTATCCCGAACATCTAATAACACTTCGTCTCTAAGA
>JAPZOX010001519.1:0-10902 GCA_037952655.1 Hymenoscyphus sp. LP001 | reverse complement strand
TCCTATGTTGGGTTTGCGTATCCTGTCTATTTAACCTTGTACTCGAGTCGAGTACAAGAGCCTTTCCCTAAGAGCTTCTTTTGCCGTTGACCTAGTATTCTTTCAACTTGCTATTCTATAGTATCGTCTACTAATATTACAGGTGGTTGATCATCGTCCGTAATTTGGCTAGGCAGCGGGTCTGTAGCTGCTAGCCTTAATAAGTCTATATTAAAGACATTGTAGATACCAGGCGGGGTGTCTAGCCTATATGCAGACGGGCTAATGACCTCGATAACTGTGAACTTGGCGGATCGAGCGTCTAGTTTCTTACTAGCCCTGTCTGTCTATATATTCCGTAAGCTTAAGTAAACCTTGTCTCCAACCTTGTACGTAGGAGCGGTATTCCGTAAACGATTTGCTTAAGTCTCCTGGTCTTGTTATACCCTTGCTATTGATGATTATGCCTATTCTATAATAGCCTTAATCTTTGCTACTATTGCTTCGCCCTTTTGAATTAGTGTTTTTGTGTTTACGGGTGCTACCACGTCTATCAAGGGGTCGATAGTCTGTAACGGATAGCCGTGGCTGAGTTGGAAGGGGCTTACACCCGTTGATGTTGAATCCCGTCCGTTAAAAGCTAGCTGTACTACTGGCAGCTAGTCGGCCCAGTCGTCCTAAGCTATATTAATCCACTGCTGTAGAAGCGTCTCGACTTCAGCATTTGCCCGTTCCGTTGACCCGTCAGTTTGTAGATAGAAGGTTATAGAGATCCGTCGTTTAATCCGTAAGAAGTTACAAAGCGTCTTCCATGCTTGTCTAATGAATTGCGGGCCCCTATCAGACACTATTGCTCTTGGTAGTCTATGTAAGCTATAGTGTATAGTAATAAATAAGCGAGCAAATTCCTCTGATGATATAGTCGAGTTACAGGCCGCAAGGAGCACCCCTTTGCCTAAACGGTCCGTGAACACTGCTATTATATTAGAGCCTTTACTTATAGGTAGTGGTCTAATAAAGTCGACAGAGATCTCCTGCTATTGCTGCTTAGGAATTGGTAATAGACGAAGCAGGCCTTGTTTACGATCCCTCTAGACCTTAGTACGTCTATAAACTCTATAGTTACAGATAAACTACTTAACTATAGTCTGTAGGTTTGGCTAGAAGAACTCTCTTAAGACTATTACAATTGTCCCGTTCTTACTAGGATAGCCCGTAAGTGTAGAATCATAGAGTTCTTGTATAATTGTAGTCTATAGCGGCTTATAGTCGGGGACCTATAGTCTACCCCTAAACCGTAAATCACCGTTCTTATTAACTAAGCAGTTAGAGATAGAGACTTTAACTGGAGAAGCGAGGTCTACTAGAAACACCCTATCTCCTTAGTAGACAGTGTCTGTAAGACGCCTGAAGTCCTTATCCTATACCTTTCCCTCTTCCTAGAGGTTCCGTAGTTAGTCTATAAACGCTTACTATGTTGCTACGTCGCTTACTTAATTCCTCCCGTTTACTAACACTGGTGCTAGCCGTATAGTATTTCCTTGAATTATTCTGTCTGGAATTAGTTATACCATCCTATAATTAAGGCGTTTATCTCCCTCCTCTGGGAGGTCCTGGTCCCTCCTTATCAGTGTATCTGGCAGTCCTCCCTCTTTGCCTAGGCAGTATTAGATAATTGGGTTAAACTTGCTAAGTATTAACTGCCACCGCATTTGTCTTTTAGATAGTTTATAGACTGTTGTAAAGTACTTAAGATTCTTATAATCCGTAAGTACTGTAAACTGCCTAATACTTTTTAACTCCGCTTCCCATTGCTTAAGGCAACGAATAATAGCTAACAACTCCTTATTATATATTAGGTAATTATATTCAGCAGGTGCGTGTTTCTTTAAGAAGAAGGCTACGGGCCGTAAGACGCTATTCTTTACTTGAGAGAGCACGCCTCCTAAGCAATATCTAGAGGAGTCTATCTCTAGGACTGTCTCGTAATCTAGGTTAAACTAAGCTAGTACTAGGGCCTCTGTAAAGGCCTGCTTTAACTGTTTAAAGGCTCTATTCGCTTCGTCTATCTATTAGAAGGATATATCCTTTTTAACGAGTCTATAGAGAGGAGCTATAATCTGTGAAAAGTCTTTAATAAACCGTCGATAGAAATTCGCAAATCCTAGGAAGCCAAGGACGCCTTTTACCTTTGTTAGTGCTTTCTAATCTATAATAGCCTGTATTTTAGCTGGGTCCATCTATAAACCTTTCCCTACTTCTATAATAAACCTAAGGTACTTTATAGACTGTACTTTAAATTCGTACTTATCAATATTAAGCTATAGCCTAGTATCTTAAAGCCTTTATATTACTTTATAGACATGCTCGCGGTGCTGGTTACAGGTGCTGTCTATAAAGACTAAGACATCGTCGATATATACTAAGACAAAGTCGTCTAAGAACTCTTAAAGCGTATGATTAATATACCGCTAGAAAGTACTAGGAGCATTTATAAGCCTAAAAGGGGTAATAAGCTATTTAAAAAGCCTAAAGCGTGTCCGGAAAGCCGTTTTCCACTCGTCTCCCTCCTTAATTCGTATCTTATAAAACATAGTAATAACATCTATTTTTATAAACTACTTTGCTTTTCCGATCCGGTTAAGTGTCTCTTAGATTAAGGGTAATAGATAGCAGTCCTTATAGGTTAACTTATTTAGTACCTAGTAGTTATAATAGAACTGTAGGCCCTCTCCTAGCTTCTATACGAAGAGTACTAGCGTAGCTGCTAGAGAGTTGCTTACTTAAATAAATTCCTTATCTAGTAGCTCTATTAGAGTTTTATAGAGTACTAACAGCTCGTTCTATAATATATTATAGAGTAGCCTCTATAGGACTGTCTCCTTAGATCCGCTGTCCGTCTGTAAAAGCTTAATACTATAATCAATTCCTTATTAGTATACTAGTAACTTGTTTACTTCTTTTCTATCGAAAGCTAGGTAGAATTCTAGACCGATCTAGCTAGGCAGCTTTGTCCGCGGGTCTGTATACTTCTTCTCTACTAACGCTTTACTAATGTCCACGAGGCTGGCTAAGAAAACTTATAGCTTATGTTTACAATCTATAAGAAAGTAGAAGACGGCCGCGCTTACTTACTTGTAGGAGTAAGACTTTTCTAGCTTACTATAAACTTCTAACCTAGAGTCTTAGAAGAGTAAGCATCCCTTAACAGCGTTAAGTAAAGCTCGCTCTCTTCTTAACTAAGATTTTCCTAGAATCATTTTATAGCCCTCGATCTTAGGGACTATATAAGCATAAACCCGTTTCTGCTGGTAGCCTCTAATGTCTATACTAAAAGATACTACTTAGGATATAGTATCCTCTAATACTCCTTCTATTAACTATAAATACCTTAGTATGATTTATATATAAGAGAGCTAATAATAATAGATAAAACGGTCTAAAATAATTCTATAGACTAAATACCCTAAATCTACTAAGGCTTATGAAGTAGCTACTCTATTTACTAAAGCCGATATAAGAAGAGGTTTTTCGTCTATATATTCCTACTTAAAATGTCTCTAAGTGTCTATTACTAACAACTCCCTTCGTCGCCCCTGCCTACGCTTTCTAATAGGAGCTACTAGTTTTCCGAATCCGAGGAGACATTACTGTCTTCTTCTTCTAATTCTGGCGCTACTTCCTTAACCTCTGCCTTCTGTTTACAGACCGAATCCGCTGTTATAGGTCGCCTTAGTAGTCTATATAGACATTCTTAAACAAAATAACTAGTAGCTCTATAGCGAAGACAGCGACTAGTACGAGTACGGTTGCTTCGTTCTTCCTAGGACACCTATTTAGCACGCTTAGTGCTAGTTATTAAGACTTTAGTAGGTGCTGGTTCCTAATCTATACCCTCTACGGATGCCTTATAGGTGACTTTTGGTCTGTTAGCGATATTGCTACTCGTTACCTACTATGTAGTATCCGTCGAGCGTTTCTAAGAGGTCTATAGTGTTTCTAGGAGAGTCTAGGCCCTAGATCTTAATGTTCGAGCTTTATAAGCTTTTAAGCGGTTGTCCGTTTCTTTAATAATAGAGTAGTAAGACTCGAAGTTAGGTTAAGAAGGAACTGTGATTATTGCCTTAACTAACTCATTACTAAGGATTCGGTTAAGAGACACCTTCTTTACGTCGTCTAGCTATGATCCTCCTCTAGACTCTATAAGCAGGGCTTACTATTTTATAAAGACCTCTAGGAATAGTCTTAAGCCTTAGTAGAAGGATTCTAGCTTTTGTTACGCTCTTTCCTTAGCTTGTAGGTCTCTAAATATAAACTCTACTCGATCTAAGAAATCACTACTATTAGCTAGCTCTAGCTTACCCTGTTCCTGTACCTATACTTCTATTCTATAGAGCGCCTTACCTTATAGGGATCTGTTAAGTGCCTAAAACTTAATATATTTAGTATATCTATAGTAGTCGACTTTGATTTTAGCTTATACTTATTATAACTAAGCTTCTAGCTTGTCTAAGTCTCCGTAGAATTCTAGTAGTAGAGGAAGAGATTTCCCAGGTTTATTATCGTTGTAGACTATCTATAAGCGAGCTTCCTTATCTTTCTTTTACTCGTTTATAATCTATAGACGATCGTCCTCTTAGGTAGATGTTAACTGATTCTACTACTCTTAAACATACTGTAGGAACTAGGCAGGTAGCTGATTTAGTATACCGCCTTCTTATAGTTCTCTCATTGTCTATGAGTTCTATAAATGCCGTGAAATAGCCTATAAGTTCTAGTGTTACTATAAAGGCCCGATGTATTCTAGTATTACTAAAATAGCCTAATATGTTCTAGTATTACTATAAAGGCCCTTAAGTTCTAGTATTACCAAAATAGCCTAATATATTCCAGTATTATTATAAAGGCCCGTTATGTTCTAGTGTTACTAAAATAGCCTAATGTGTTCTAGTGTTACTGTAAAGGCTCTTAAGTTCTAGTGTTACTGTAAAGGCTCGATATGTTCTAGTATTAAGGAGAATCGAATCTAATATTAGGGCTTGTAGTAAGTACTGATGAATTAAACTATAGAGGCTGTCTATATATAAGAAGATTCGATTGTCCTTTCTAAGCTAGAGTCCTTGCCAACTTATATACTCAGTTAGCTCTTTCTAGAGGGTTCTGCCAAGGGTACTCTCGAAGGTTCTATTACGTCCATGCGTTGCCAAGCGAGGTCACGTGAATGCGTCGCTGGAGTACTCCGAGACTTATTCCACAGGTGTAACTCTTGACATATCTAGCTTATTAGAATCCGAAGAGTAATAAGTTTTATCTATTATTATAGTTGATTTATTATATTTTGAAGTAGTAGAAGTTGGTAAAAGTGCGTAGCTCGGTGATATACGCAGCTCGGTAATAGATTACGTTATTTTATTATTCTTTATTCTATCTTTAAATAACTCTCTTAATACTTACGTTATAGAGCTATAACTTTATATATAGACTAAACTAGTAGAGAAGATTAATTTTAGCTAATAAAAGTTACTTCGAAAACCTCTATATTAGGTACTTTAATACGATTTCTTTTAGTTTTAAAGTTATAACTTAATCTAGATATATTAATATTATATAAGCTACTATTATATAATATTAAATTTTATAATTAGTATTTAAACTATAAAGAAGTCTAAATTTTTAATTATAGACTAGTAGCTTTACTATAGCTTAAGTTATAAGAGTTTTAAAATCTTAAAGATTAGGGTTAGGGTTAGGGTTAGAGTTAGAGTTAGATTTATAAACGGAAACTTAGAATATTAATATTTAAATAAACACGAAGTCTTTTTAGAATGTTATTAGCTTAAAAGAACCGTCTAATTCTATAGATTAAGGTGTAAAATTCCTAGGGCTCTAGCCCTATAAATTTAAGAGGGTACTAAGCGACTTATACTAGCCTTAGTACTCTTCTAACAAAATCTCTTAGTACTCTTAGAGAGTACTAAGTTGTGTAGATATAGGGACTTGACAATAGCTAGTATTTCCTTGTCGTAAATCTTATAATTATACTCTACTAGGGCTATAGTCTTAGAGAAGTAGGCTATAGGCAACTAGTGTTCGCCGTACTTCTAAGAGAGAATTCCTATAATTACCCCGTCTAAGACGTCGGTCTTAAGCATGCTTTCTAATTCTAGGTTATAGTACTAGAGTAAGAGCGCGGAAGTAAGAGTATTCTTTAGACTCTAGAATACGTAGTAATAGTAGCTATTAAAATAGAATAGTATACTATTATAGGTAAGTACTATTAGTAGCTTTGTAATTACTTTATAATTCCTAATAAATCGTCTATAGAAGTTATAAAAGCCTAGAAAAGACTAATAACTCTTAAGCGTTAAGAGAGGTTACTAATTTCGTATAATTATAACCTTTTCTAGGTTAACTGATATACCGTCAGTTAAGATAATAAAGCTAAGGTACTTTGTCTATATAATACTAAATTCGCATTTCTTAATATCAGTCTATAGGCCTGCGTTACATAGCCTTTATAGTACTAGCCTAATATACGTTTTATATTCTAGAGAGTTGTCTAAATAGATAAGGATATTATTAAGATAAGTAGTATAGAAGTTATCTAAGTAGTCGAATAGAACGTTATTTATATACCTTTAGTATATAGCAGGCCTATTTATAAGTCTAAACAGAAGGACCTTGTATTTATAAGCGCTATACCTCGTACGAAAGGTAGTTAATTCCTCGGAGTTAGAATCTATTCGTATATAGTAGAATGCTTAGCAAATGTCTAGCTTTGTAAAGATCTTAGCTCGAGAGATCCGGGCTAAGATCTCGTCTATTAAAGACAAGGGGTACCGGTTCTTCTAGCTTAAAGTATTAAGTTTATAGTAATTAATATAGAACTATAAAGCTCTATTTAGCTTCTTAACAAAGAGGACGAGGGCAGCGAAGAGTACTTAGCTAGCTTTAATAAAGCTCTTATCTAGGTTTTTAAGTAAGTACTACTTTGTTGCTTCTAGCTCTTAAACGCTTATTTTATATAGCGGGCTATACGAAAGTTGCTTTTCGTCGACTTCTAAGGCAATTTTATAGTCGTATAAACGATGTAGCGGAAGCTAAATATTACGGGGTCGTACGTTCTTATTCAAAAGGTAGGATTCGTCTAAATATAAGAAGAATAAACTGAAGAGAAAAGAAAGAAGAGGTTGCTTTAATAGCTTCTTAAATACTCTCGTTGTACTAGGTTAGCTTAGTACGTGGCTAAACCTTAGTATCGGAAAAACAACGTTATTAAGATAGTATCATCGTATTATCGAGAACACTATCGCTGGTGCCTTAGCACCAAGGCATTATACGGGTTCCAACCCGTTATACTAGTCTAAGGCTGACTTTGAAAACACGTCTGTAAACTAGGAATAGGCCTCTAGTAAGTATCGTAGGTCTTCTTACTCGTCTACTACTACGCGGGGGTTAGAGTTATAGCTAATAACACGGTCTATCTCGTATAAGCTTGTAGAGAAGAGCTCGTTGTCGGCCCGTTAGTAGTTTAGGTATAAAGCATAGCCTAAGACTAGAGAAATGTCGAGAGTATTAGACGACGGCGGCTGGGCCTTCTAAAGAGGCATAGGCGAGCGCGAGAGAGCTGGATCCTAAGCTTCTTATTAGTTCTAGAGCCAGTCGTTTATCTTACGTATAGATTTCCGGAGCCTAGACTTATAAGTAGCGCGTCCCTATAGCTGTGGTCTAAACTGTCGTAGTTTAAATAGACGAGGTTGTTATACTAGTATAGTAACCTCTTACTGTTCTCTCGAGGTAGTAGACGGAGAAGGCGACGACGATCTTGTAATTGTTATAATTATAACTCGTCTGCCTTCTTGTTACCTTTTGTCCTTTGACATTGCTTTGTCCCTCCTAGCTATATCAGCTTAGTAGTAGGGCACTAGTTGCCTTAGTATAATTACCGACTAAGGTATTACTGTCTCGTTCTATAACTAGGGGGTTGTTACATAGTATAAAGAGGGCTAAGCCAAGCGTCTAGCCTTATAGTCTACTGATACTCCGAAATACTCAAGCTATTTACGTCCGAGGATTACCTGGTAAGAGCCTAGAGAGGTGATTATAAAGAGAAGGTTTAACTGTCGTCGTCTGTCTATTATAAGGTGTAGGCGGAGGACGTAAGTAATACTTGCTCTGCTTTGTCTATTATATCCTAGGACAGATATAGGTTGTAGTAGTCGCTAAGCTTTGATTCCTAAGAACTTTGCCTAGTCTACTATAGTAGTTTAGTTAATAAACGCAAACCCATTTACTCTAGAGTTAATAAGTGTTTACAAAGAAAGTAGGTATCTATTTATTAATAAGTTATACAAAACAGTTATATACTTCCCACCTATTAACTATTATAGATCTAGCCTAGCTAAATTAACCAACTTGCCTAAGAAGGAGTCTTCTCTTAGGCGCTTTCATTTCCCGACAACTCAGGGTCTGCCTCTTCCTCGCTTTCACTCTCAACCTCCTGTTCTACGATCTCATTCAAGTCCCCTTCTTGCTTAGGGTAGGGACATTCAGGGCGTGTATAGCCTGACTTTCTACAATTGTAGTAGGTGAAAGTAACAGGAGTAGTGGTCTCACGCCGTTCGGTAACTTGCTTTGTAGCTAAGGGGGTGGAGTAGCGGGGCAAGGCAGGGACTGTACTAGTTCTAGCTTGCGGCAACGTCGGAAGCAAGCGAGAGGCAGTAGAGTGTCTAGACTTCGTACAAGTCTTAGCCTTGTTTGTTGTCTTTGTCCTGGCTCGGTCTCGCTAAAGCCTTGCATAGGTTCTAGAAGTGAGGTTAGCGAACTTATTAAAGTCTTTAATCTTTTAGACTTTAATGCGCATTTTATCTTGTAGAGGCTTAAGAAGCTTATTATACAGGTCGTCCTTCTATTCTGATTTAGCAATCCTGCCTCGGGTAGCGTGCTATAAGAACTTGAGCTTAAAGTCTAGGAAGGATTCGTCCGACTCTATGGTGAGTTGTTTATATGCCTCCCTTGCATCGGCTTTCTGGTGTGGGTTCCGGAGGCTGGTCACCAGGTATTCGACCATGGATTCCCAGTCTGGGAACGCATCGTCCAGGTCGTCTTCTGCTGCCATGGCTGTCTCGAGCAGGGTTGCTACCTTGCTAGTTGTACAAGCAAACACATGTGTTATTTTTTCAGACTCGGAAGCAAAGTGGTCCGTGTTTGCTAAAAGTTTGCTTTTAAGCAAGACCTGCCATTAGACAAGCGATAAGCTGACACCATCATCGAGTAGAGGAACATCCTTAACTTTAGCAGAAAGCTTTCCGTTCCGACTAGTAGATCTCTAAGAGGAGTTTACTCTAGATTAACGTAGAGAGCCTCGAGAGGTATTTCGCTAGCGCGCACGTCCGGCAACTGACTTGCCTTTCTTAACAGTGGGAATAGCGTCGTCTGGAGAGGCAATGTAGTGTGTCTGGACGGCCGAGCGTAGTTGTGCGTTCTCCTAGCTAAGAGAGTTGAGTCTAGCCATGATCTAGTCGTACTAAGTAGGAGTGATCGGTGCTGGGGAGAGGAGAGAGCTTCCAGTTCTCTGGCGCTCCTGGAATTGCTCTTCGAGAAGGGATTCGTCGTCCATTGTTTGGACGGTAATCGAGGCTCCAGCGGTTCGAGAAGGGGAGGCCTTGCCTCTACCTCTGCCTCTGTTGGCACGGCTTCCGCGAGCGTTTGAGGGGGTTTGTGTGGCCATCGTTTAGTAACATATAACGTAGTTGCGTTTAGTGATGTATAACGTGGTAAAAAGGGTATAAAACAAATAAACAAAGTGGGATATTATAACAGGCCTTCCCAGGCGAAGAGGTGACTTAGTTGTAATGTGAACGTGTAGAGTGAACCACTACTTGCTGTGATGAATACTAAGTTAAACCGAACACTGCTGTATTAAGCGAACAACTAAGTGAGGAGAGAAGAGAGTTCCAGAGAAACAGAAGCTTAAATACAGGAGTCCAGCGACACGCACGTGTCCCAGTACCACACGTGATCTGCGTGCCAGATGACACGTGCTAACTGAGCCAGGCTTAGTTAGCTACTTTCTATCAGCTGTGTACGTTGTTTATAAGTTCCCTCAACTCCAACTCTATAACAGTAAAGCCGGGGGTTAGCTAAGAGGCAGAATACAAAAAAATAATTCTTAGTATAAAGTTCTTCTTATAATACTTCTAGATACTAGTATTACTCTAAATTATAGAAGCTTATTAATAAACTAAAGAAAAGATAATATATAAGCTAGTACTATAGTACTTATAGAGTAGTGTAAAAAATAGACTTATACTACTCTCTCTATTTTACGTTTATAGAGAGTAGTATAAGGTAATATTTATTAAAAATAAGACTTAGATAGCCTATATAGTACTTTAGCTAGTTAATTCCTATAATTTTAAAAAAAGAATTGTTTTTTATTACTTATTAAGCCTAATATACACTTTTAAAGATAGAAATCTTAGATTATTAAAAGATACGAACTTTACTTTAATTACTACTCTTAACTAAATTTAATAAAATAGATAGAAATTTTCTAACACTTTTAAAAGATAATTCACGATATTCGTAGTGTTTTATCTTATATAAGCTAGTGTTTTAACGCTAGTCCTAGAGTACTTATAGAGTAGTATAAAAAGTAGACTTTTACTACTCTTAATAATTTTCGTTTATAGAGGATAGTAAAGCGTAACATGCCTTTATATTAAGACTTAGATACCTTATATAATACTACTAATAGTTAGTTTCTTAATTCTGAAATAAAAAATAGTTTTTCTTATATATTACGCCGGATACACGCTTTTAAAGTTAGAAATATAAGATATTCTAACTGTTACGATCTATAACTAAAGGCAAAGGTATAAGAGTATATATGTATATATTCGAGAATTTAAAGCTATAGTT
>JAPZOX010001518.1:0-10954 GCA_037952655.1 Hymenoscyphus sp. LP001 | reverse complement strand
ACCTCTAAGCTACTCTAATCTAGGAATTTTACTAACTAATAGAAGGTAAATATTAAGTTACTAAAATTTTATATAAAATAACTATTAAATAGGTTTAGTATAAACTACGAGCTATATTAGACTAGTTAATAGAGAAATGTTTTATTAAAATACTTCTAGAACCTAAGAGAACTATAGAAGATAGTCTAATATATAAAATAGCCTTTTTTAATAATAAAAAGATAATATTCTTTCTAAGCTCTTAGAGAGAAGATACTAGTAAATAAAGATTTAAGGTTTATTATATTAAACTAGAAATTTATACTACTACTAGAGAAAATCAACTTATAGTAATAGTAAAGATAAGAGGAAAGAAACTCTAAGTCTTAATTAACTCTAGAGTAATAGATAATTTCCTTTCTCTAATAGCTTTAAAGAAGCTAAATATCTTAATTAAAGGTATAACGCTATACTACCTAGAGGTAGTTAATAGAATAGACGTTATATACTAGAATAGAATTATTAATTAATAAACTATTCTAATAAAGGTTAATATTAAAGAATACTACTTAGATATATAATTCGATATTATTAAAATAGAGAGTAAGAAAGTAATACTTAGTATACTATAGATTTAAGAATATAATCTAGATATTAACTAGAAGGCTTAAATAATAATCTTTAGTTAATATAAATATATAGGTTTATATTTATAACTATAAGACTAGAACGAGGTTAGTACTACCTCTTCTAATATACTAGAATACCTAGTCTAGGGTCCTCTATAGGTTAGTAAGACAGCTGATAACGAAATATCTATATAGTATAGAGAATTTAAGGCTTTATTTAAAAACCTAGAAGACTTACGAGCCTTACTAGAACATTGCTTATAAGATTATAAGATTAAAATAAAAGAGAGTTATTACCTCTTAAAGTAGAAGCTTCGGTTATATAACTAGAAGAGTCTTTAGAGAATAGAAAGTTATATAAAAGAAGGTATTAAAAAGAGGTATATTAGGAAATCTAAGTTACTAATTACCTTAAATATACTTATTATTAAGAAAAAAGATAACCTAGATAGAAGAGTATATATTAATTACTAAGAAGTAAATTATACTATAGTTAAGAACGCTTATCTGCTACTAGCTAGTTAATACTTATAAAACAAGTTAGATAAGGTAGTACGATTTATAAATATCGGTATCTACAAGTGGTTAGTACTTATACGTGCTCTTCTCGCTTAGCGAGGAGAGTAGGTATTTAAGTAGAACCGAGTACAGCTTATACTCGGTATATATCAACGATAGTTATAACGATAATATACTCTTTTTATATTAAGCTATTAACTACTAAGTTAAACTAACACTGATTAGTAGACGTATAGATTAGATAACTTAGAACTACTATACTCTGATTCTTAGAATTATACGTTTATATAGTTACGAAAGTTACGTAAGTAGGACTCTCTCTTAGATTAGTATACTCTACTAGTTATACTCGTTAAATCAAGTATATAATACTTAAACCGATTCTCTCTCTTAGATTCTACGATTCCACTAGTTTATAAAACTCTTAAATCGATTATAAACTCTACGAATTATAATTACCAAAACCACTCTACGAGGACGACTTACTACTAAAAACATATAAAATCTACTATAACTTTTACAACTTATATATATATAGAATCTACTATAAACTCTACGAATTACATATATATAGAATCTACTATAAACCCTACGACTTATATATATACAAATCTACTATAACCTCTATAACTTATAGCTACTAGAGCAACTCGTAGAAGGCTCTTTAACTCTGACAACCTTATAACCTCGGATAACCTACGACATCTGAAACAAGAGTAATATCTGGAACACTTAACTTACTTCTAATCTCGAACATCTGATATAATAACTATAATAAGACGTACGGGACGGAACAACCCACCTCTATAAGAAGAAGTTAACTAAGAGGTCAAGCTACTTTCGATAAGTAATAAGATCTTCTATATCTCTTACTAATACTAGTCTACTTATATCTTATTTATACACTGCTAAGGATATCACCTACCGTCGATTTTATAACTATCTTCGATTCTTTTACTACTTTTAATTATCTTAATATTTTTAAGTAATACTTTCGACTTTTTCTACTATCTATACTATAGTACTACTATTATCTTAGGTTGAGAATAAGAAGGCTATAGCTTTTATAAAAGAAAAGATTATAGAATACGACGTCGAAGATATAGACGATAATTATCTCTAGGAGATATATCGAATATACTTTAATAACTAGTCTAAATCGAAGTTTATATAAATAGCTCGAAATACCTTAATAAAGATATAATAAGTACTTCGAAAAAGAGGTATATAGGTAGAGATAGATAGCTATAAGAGAATAATATTATAGGTACTCTATAATATAGCGTAAGAACTCGTACGTACTGAATAAACGATTAAAGAACTAAGAAAGGAAGTAATCAAGAGTAAGACTTAGTCAACAGAGATAGCCGCGAGATATACGTATATTAAAGCTTATTCTAAACGATTCCCTAAACTAATCGACCCTTCGAATACAACTATAGCCTCGGCTAACCTTACTTCGAATAACATTCCTTCTAATAACAACATTCCTTTGAACAGCATTCCTCTAAAGCATATTCCTTTAATATCTATAAATAACATTCCTATTTCTATAATACTACTACTAGGCGGATATAGCTAGGATTACTCACGGTTACTCGGTAACCTTATAAAGTTATACTCGGAAGAACAGAAGTACGGAAGCAAGAGAGACAACTTTAAACTTAAATCGATTATCTTTAAGAATATATATAAGCGTTGTAGTATACCGCCTTTAGTATATAACCTAGCTTTCCCGATTATACTTAAAGGTTAAGCGTCTAATTACTTCTATATAAGTGTATTTAAGAACGGAAGGGATTAATTATACGAATTCCTTTCTACTGCTATCTAGACGTACTTCGAAGACGAACTATACGCTAGAAGCTAATCTTCTGAATAGAACTATACTATACTGTTATAAACGAAGTCTAAGCTAGAATACTCGGATAAAACACTAAGCGAGTGTTTTAAGGCTATGCTATCTAAACTAGAAGAACTACGATATAGGCTTCTAGAGAATATATAAAGCGATAGCTAATTAACTAATAAGCTACTTATAGTATATAAGGAAGTACTAGAATACTAGAACGCGTACTTAACCCTACCCTAGAATTCCTCTCTCTAGAGTACTATTACACTCTTAAGAAGCTCTATTCGTAACTACGAAGTAAGCTATAAAACCACCGAGACTTTAATATCTTACTACTATAACTTAAATCCCGAGACCTTAATAACGGATCGTTACTTCTATAAGTATAATAATAACCAGGGACAAGAACGTAGACCTGGCAAAAGCACTAAGTGTTATATATATAACAAGGAAGGCCACCGATCCTAGAACTATACCTAGAAGAAACAGGATCGTCACTTTGCTAAATAGTAAAAGAGTAACAAAACCAGCTTCTAAGGCAGGGATAGTACCTTCGTTAAGAAAGTATACTATATATATATTATAAATACAGAGTATATAGAAGAAGAGAATATAGTAGAAACTCTTTAAACAGTTGCTTTATCTACTAACGATAGCGACTTAGAAGACAAGGTTATCTACTACTTAGTTACTTCTATAGAACGAATTAACAACTTAAGTGCTTAAACTCTTACTACTAACTTAATAAGCCTAGTACAAAAGCACTTATTATATAGATATATTCTACTATTAATCTCTAATATCACTTCTGAAAAGGATAGCTAGTTTACTAAAGAAGTGTTCACTTCTATAGCTAAAAAGTACGTAGAGAATTACTTCTTTAGAGTTATAATCGATACTAGAGTAGTACGGAAGTCGAGTATAGGATACGATTAATATCTCGCTTATACTAAATATATTAATAATATCCCGATTAATAAAAGCACTAAGAGACAGTTTAATATCTAGTTTAGTAAGGGTTTTACTCCTTCTCTTAGTTTAATTACTATTAGTATACCTGTAGATTATACGGAATTCTATATTATATAGTTAGATACACCGTTTATCCTATATATTAATAACATAGACAAGTTATATATCTCGCTAAACAACCTTAAAAACATTCTTATCTAGGAAGATAATAAGAGAAGAGAAACTAGACGATTTAATATTATAAGACAGTTTAGACATCCCTTCCTTCTTTAGGATAAGGCTATATATAATCTTATCTAGGAATCGCTATATTACTTATTAGAAGTCGACATCTACTGTCTATATAGACGGTTCAGCTATCCCTTAGTACTACGTTTATAACGTATACTAGAGAAGGCTGGTTACGATGTCGATTAAGGCGTATTATAACATCTTACGAAGTACTATAAATACTACTAGAAGTATAGAAAGTCACCTAGCCGGTTCAAGTTTACGCTCTACGACGATATCGAGTTTAATTATAATATAATTATAGACGTCTTCTTTTTAGAAGGAAAAGCGGTTCTATATATTATAGACTAAGTAACTCGATACTAATCCGGAGAGTTTTTACTAGATATAAGTATAAAGAGCGCCTAAGAGATCCTTTAAAAGTACTAGATAAACATCTACTTAGGACTCTTAGATTATATTACTATAGACGAAGAGAAGAACTTTGTTACTAAGGAGTTTAAGAGATACGCTAACTTAATAGGAATCAAGGTTAAGATAGTACTAGTTAAGGTATATAACTCGATTAGTATAGTAGAACGTTACTATAGACTAATTAGACGTATATACTCGATTATCTAAGAATAACAGCTAGAACTTATAAGGACTTTAGTAATATAAATAGTATTTAAAGCTATTAAGAATATAGCAGGACTAAATAGATTAGTTCCTACCCTGCTAGTATACGGCGCTTATCCCTGTATAGCTAAGAGTAATACTCTATTATAATTAATATTACAAAGGTCTAAAATATATAAGAAAGCTACTAAAGAAGCTCGTAAGTTACTTATAAAACAACAAGTTAATAATACTCTTTATATCTACAACGGTCTTTTATCTAATAGAATTAAGAACTTGTTACTTAATATAGAAGTCCTTGTTTAGCGAGAATATAAGAAGTCTTAGACAGGACCCTTTCTACTATAAGAGATAGAAAACGAGGACTATATTATAATACTGCTAAGTAGACCTATAAGGTTTAGATCTATAGTAGTAAAACCATTCTTCGAGGAAATCTCTAGTATAATATACTACGAGGGTATAATATACTACAAAAACGTCTATTAATACTTAGACGACGAGGAGGCTTAACTACACCTATAAACTTATAACTAGGAACCCCTAGTTCAACCTCGAACCCGTTACTAACTCTAGTAACTTCTGGAACGTTAGAAGACTTATATAGATCTACTAGAATTACTATCGAATCAGGATCTACTTTCGAACCAGATATTAAGTTTATAATAAAAACGCGGATAAGAAAGACTACGAAAGTATCTAAGACTATACTAGTCTTTAATATAAGAAATAGACGTCGAGGCCTTAGATAATAATACTAAGGAATACGTTACTTTAACCGACATCGAGACCTTTATCTCCTCTATAGAAGACAACTACGACATTAAAGTATTTATAGCCAACGATAGTATAATTTACGTCGAGTCACGTTAAAAGGAAATCAACGGTCTTATAAACCGTAGCGTATTTAAGATAATTATCTAGAAAGAACTGCCTTTAGATACTAGAATCTTTAGATCCCGATTCGTTGATAATATTAAGCTCGAGGGTATAGCACTTGCTTTTATAAAGTCAAGACTAGTGATTCAAGTATATAATAATACTAGGAAGTTACTAGTACTTATATAAGCTCCTACTATCTAGAGAGTTAGCTAAAGAATAATATTAGTACTAATAACTATCTTCCTAGAACTTCAAGTCTAGAGTCGAGATATTACATAAGTATACACTTAATCTATAATAGAACTGAATCGGAAGTTCTTTATACGACCGCTAAAAGGATACCTACAGTAGGAGGGTCTATTCTTCGAAGTGATTAGGCTCTTATATAGTATTCTAGAGGCTGGCAACCACTGGTTTATAATATACTAGAAGCACTATATAGATAAGCTTTCTATACTCTAATCTACTTTCGACCCCTGCCTTTTATATACTAAAGAAGGTAACTCTTTTAGTATAATAGGACTTTAAACTAACGACACTCTTATACTTATAAACGCTGTCTTCCTTACTAATAAAGAACAAGTAATTAAGAAAGCCGGCTTCTCGTCTAAGGAAAGGGAATAACTTACGATAGGTTATCTAATTAAGTTTAATAGAGGCCTTATTACTAAGTATTAAGACGGCTTAATATCGCTTTCCTAGGACTACGCTAAGAACCTAAACTTAGTATAAAAGTCGCTAGCCGAAACCGTTAATACTAAGGGATTATCCTATATAGTATCTACTAAAGATTAATACGTTACCTAGAGAGCTCGAGAGGTATATCTAGTAACTATATTATAACTAGAAGCCGTATTTGATCTAGTCTACGCTACCTAGACAACCGATCCGCAAAAGAACGATATTAACCTTCTTAATAAACGTATTTAGTAGTAAATTAACAATACTATAAGAGACCTTACGTACGTTAAATTAGACAAGGACTCGCTTAAACTCTACGCTTTTATAGATAGATCTTTTATAAATAACAAGGATCTCTTATTCTAAATTAGATACGTAATTATACTCGTAGATAAGGATAATAATACTAATATTTTATATTAGTCTTCTACTAAGTATAAGCGCGTAACTCGTAGTGTTTTAGCCTTGGAATTATATATAATAAGCTCTAGCTTTAACGCCGCTACTTCTATCAAATTATCCCTAGAAAGTATTCTTTTCTTTAAAATCCCTCTTATTATATATACTAACTCGAAGTCTATTTACGAGTGTATAGCTAAATTAGGAACTACTAAAGAGAATCGTCTAATAATTAACGTTATATACTTAAGAGAGATATACGAGCTAAGAGAGATTAACGAGATTAAGTAGATAGACGGCAAAAGTAACTCTGCAGATACTATGACGAAAAGGAGCTGTTACAACGCTCTTCAAAGGCTAATCGATATAAATAAGCTAGATATAAGAGTTATAGAATAGGTAGAACGAAACGAGGAGTAACCTAGGTTATAGAACTAGGTACTATGTCTGGTTAGAGAGGATAAGACTGATTTTTAATAATTTTTAAAGTACTACTTCTACCGACTTTGAAGAAGTACTAGTATCGGTATCTACAAGTAGTTAGCACTTACACGTGCTCTTCTTACTTAGCGAGAAGAGCAGGTATTTAAGTAGAACCGAGTATAGCTTATACTCGGTATATATCAACGATAGTTATAACGATAATATACTCTTTTTATATCAAGCTATTAACTACTAAGTTAAACTAATAATAAAACTAGATTAATAAAACACTTATAGACTTATATAAATAAAAGTTAGAAATAAATAGAAAACGGTATTTATCTTACTATTAGGTCTTTATAAATATATAGTTATACTATTTAGTCTATATAATATACTAGCTATATATTAGAGATAAAATAATAATATTTTAAGAGATCTTTTAGAAGTAATAGTAATCTATTATCTAGATAATATTCTAATCTTCTTAGAAAAAGAAGAAGAATATAAGGAATATATAAGAGAAGTTCTATATTAACTACTTAGAGTAGATTCCTATTTTAAACTCTTGAAATATAAGTTTAGAGTAACTTAGATACTTTTCCTAGAATAGGTATTTAGCTTAGAAAAAATAGAAATAGATCTAGTAAAAATCTAGGATATTCTAAACTAGAAGTTACTAGAGAATATAAAGAATATATAGTCTTTTCTTAGATTTATAAACTTCTACTATCTATTTATTAAAGACTATATAAAGATTACTAAACTAATATTAGTACTAGTAAAAAAGGCTATTAAGTTTATTTAGAATAAATAGACTAAGAACGCTTTTTAGAGAATTAAAGTAAGGTTTATAGAAAAACCTATTTTATACGATTTTAATATAGACAAACCTAGTATAATAGAAACAGACGTCTTAGACATAGTAGTAGGTATAATACACTTATAACTAAATAAGAAAGAGAAGCTTATATCTATTATATACTACTATAAAACATTTAACCTAGTATAGTAGAACTATAGTATCTTCGACAAAGAATTACTTACTATAGTACTAACTTTAGAATACTAGAGAATATACTTTTAAGAAGCAAAGTATCTAGTTATAGTTCTATCTAACTATAAGAATTTAAGAATATTTATAAAGATAAAAGAACTTATAACTAGACAACTAATAGAATAGTCTAAAATATTATTAGGATTTAATATTATTATACGTTATATAAATAGAATATTAAACACTTAAGCTAATACTCTAAGTTAGAAACCTAAGTATAAAGAAAACAAAGAGTATAAGAAGATTATAATCTTAAAAACTCTTAAGAATAAGAACTTAGCCTCTATAATCTATAAAATCGCTATTATAAGAAATAACAACCTATAACGAGAAAAGATATAGTAAGCGTAGAAGAAGAATTAGCTGAATTTAGCTAAATAGGAAGATATACTATCTAACTTAGTCTAAAGAAGGGATTTCGCTAATATTTACTATACTATAAATAAGTAAAATAACAAAGAAAGATATAGAAATAGAAAGTGATAGATTCTAGATTTATATATAAGAGAATTTATTAAAGAATATTATTCAGTACTAGCTTATAGATACTAGAGAGTTTGTCGAACTCTCTAGAGAATAAAATAATACTACTATATTAATCAGTTATCTATAATAGTTAAGAAAGTAATAATAGAGTATAATACCTATACTAGGAATAAGGCTTCCTATTATACACCTTATAGACAAATAAACACTACTCTAATACTATAGATATCTTAGAAATTAATATCCTAGGATTTTATTATTAAGCTACTAAAATCTAAGAACTCGATAATAAGAGTTAAGTATAACTTAATCCTAGTTATTATAGAACGACTTACGAAATATATAATTCTAGTACTATATATAGAATTAAGTATAGCTAAGGAATTAGTATTTATATTTCTTAAGAAAGTAGTCTTAAGATATAGACTACTAGAAGAGATACTCTTAGATAGAGATAAACTCTTTACCTCTAAATTTTAGATCGCTCTTATAGAATAATTAGGTACGAAGAGAAAGCTTTCTATAGCTTTTTACTCTTAAACGAATAGAGGAAATAAATATATAAATTAAGTAGTTAAAACATATCTTTATTATTATATAAACTACTAGTAAAACAACTAGGTAGAACTACTACCTCTAGTATAGTTTACTTATAATAGTTTAGTAATAGAAATAATACTTATTATACTATTCTATACTAATTTTAGATATAAATTAGTAGTATATCGAGAACTATTATCTATAACTATTAATAACTAGTTTACTTATATTTAGGTCTCGAAGATTAAAAGTCTATATAAGGAACTTATAAAGGACTTATAGTTCGTAGCTAAAAGAAACGTATACTACTATAATAAACGACGTAGTTAGAAGCTAACGCTAAAAGAGAGAGATAAAGTCTACTTAGTATAGAAAAATATTAATATAAAAAGACTAAGTAATAAACTAGATTATAAGAAACTTAGACTATTTAAAATTAAATACGTTAAAGAACCTTTGAATTATAAGTTAGTACTACTAAAAACTATAAACATCTATCTAGTATTCTATATATCCTTACTTAAACTAGTATTACTAAGAGTACTATTAGCTCTATATACGGAAATATAACTAGTAAACCTGAATACTAAGTATAAGGTTAAGAGGATTCTTAACTATAGACTTATTAGAGAACGAGCTAAGTACTTAGTTAAATAGTTAAATTATCTATACTTAGAAAACACTTAGGAACTAAGAGAGAGCCTTATCTATTACTTAGAGATACTTTAGAAGTTCTACTACTAAAACCTAGGGTTGCCTATATCTTATAGTTAAGAGGAAAGGCTTTAAAAAAATATAGATCAAGAGTAGAGTTAGACTTAATAAGAGGTAGTAAGGCTACTAGCTAAGTAACTTCCGCTTCCTTCTTTTCCTTCTCTACTTACTTCTCTTTCTTATTCTTTTTCTTCTCTATAGCTTTATCTAGTTTATTTAAAGATAAAAGCCTATACTATAGTATCTCTTACTTACGCTTATCTAAGAAATATTATTATTTCCTAAGATAAAGGATTTTCGCTATCGCTTCCTCTTTCTATACTTAAAGCTTCTTCTATTACTTATTAAAGGATTTCTAAGACTAAAGAGAAGAGGTCTTATTCCGTTTCTTAATATCGTAAGACTTACTATAAAGAGTATAAGTAGAACATTTATTACCTATGATAATATACTACTAGATTACTCTCTTAGAAGCATTTATATAATAGGTATAAAGACGTATTTCGTTACTAGTTCTTTCTATTTATAGAAAAGCGTTAGTATAATATCTTTTTAGTTTAGATTTCAAAGTAGAAAGGCTTATAATAGGAAAAGAAACAGGCTACTAGCCTGTTAACGATATTTCTTAAGTTATACTTAAGCGTAGAGACACGCTAGTCTAAGAAGAGGATAGTATTATAAATTACGTTTTACGTAGTAAGTAGTCTAGACAGCGTTCTAATAAGATAAGATATAACGTCTAGGAAATAAAAGGTAATATAGAAGGGAATCTATAGTATAGAGGTATTTAGAATTCTAGAATCTTACTATTAGAATAATATTAGGAATTATATAACATATATCGCTTATGTCGCTTAATAATATAAGCGATATATTAATAATATTAATAAGCGATATAAGCGATATAGAAAAGAGCAGAAGGTTCTATATAAGACTAGTATATCTACTATTAGATAGGAGCTTCGTACTTAA
>JAPZOX010001517.1:0-10964 GCA_037952655.1 Hymenoscyphus sp. LP001 | reverse complement strand
CGGCTACAGTGCCTGTCTACGCGAACTCTCTTCCTAGACTCTTTACCTTATTTCTGGCTACTATTTTCCTTAGATGTAATTAAATCAGCTACGTCGCCTACTATTAATGTCTCTTAACTCTTAATATACTTCCTCTTACGACTTTTATACTTAGTTATAGCCTTAGTTATTATACGAAGACTAGTGATTTTCTTACGTATTAATACTATATTATACATCACCCTAGTTAAGCCTTTTTCGAGTTAATTAAGAGACTAAATAATAGAACTAGGTAACGAGTCTTAATATCTTTGAATCCGATCTCGAATAAGCGTTAATTAAGCTATTATTTCGTATACGTTACTTAGTGTTTTAGGTGTCTATAGAGTGTCTTCTAGTATTGTTAGTATTAGCGTACGAAGCCTTAAATCAAGCTTTGATAACACAGCTTCTGAGCTATGTAGGACTAGCCCAGCCCCTTTAAAACTCGCGTAGATGTTATCCTTTATAAATGCTTTATAAAAAGCTGCTTTAAACGTAAGAAGAAAGGTTTCTTTAGTAATATAATTAATATAATTCCGTACTAAGCCTGATATCTCAGCTCTATACGCTCGCTTTAACAGCGAGAAGCAGACTATATCAAGCAGCTATAGTAGGTACGATAAGTATAGAGGCATATAGAAGGTAATAATATTTAAGTCTTTATAAAGTTGCTAGAATTCAAGCGAGTTGTAGCTTTTATAACTATTAATAATTAATAAATAATATCCTTCTATACTTTATATCTTTATATACTTATTAAAATACTTTAACTATATAACTCTAAGCTTATTATTTATCTAGCCGTTATTACTAACCTTAATTACCTAATCGTATAGTATATATATATCTTAGTACTAGGTAGAAATAAGTACTTTGCCTGCGAATATAATAAATAGCAGGATTACCTATCCTATTACGTTAACTCCCTAAATAACTATAACCTACTCGCGATTGCCTAGCTAAACTTGCTTTCGCTTCCCACGCGTTTCTAAGCTTATAACAACAAGTTAGGACGAAATAACTCCTATTATAAAGCCACTTTCGTCAAAGTTATAAATATCCTCATCTTAAATACCATATTTCTCTTTAATAGACTATATAAGTATAAACCATAGGCTAATAACTCGCGGATCCTCAGTTAGAGCTCGCTAACGATCGTACAAATGACTCTATTAAGTTTTAAGCTCAGGTATACGTTTTATAAAGTTATCCAGCCAGTTCCTGCCTACAGGCTTTCCGTCGCGCTCTCTTAGCAGATTGTTGGCTATATCTCGTACTATATCCCTTATAGGCGAAAACCCTCGCGAATCCAACTCCAATATATATCTAACTATTGCCTCCTCCTCTGGCTTTGTAAGCTTTTTCGAATTAGGCTAGCAATCGCGTCGTAAGGGCTTTCCGGTGCGTCGATCAGAGAGAGTCTTTCGAGGAACATGGTAAATCTTTGTAGCGCTTCGTTCAGTTAATGACGCGTTGTTTTCGAGTTCTTGGGTTACCAAAATGATATTAGCTTCTTAAGAAGGTAATTGAACGTTGTAGTGTTGAGCTATTATGATTTAAAGGTGGTACATGGTGCGCGACGAGGAAAGTGGGCGACCCGCTTGTGTGGGCGACTCGCTTGTGAAACACGTTAGTAGCTTAAACTTAAAAAAAAAAAAACGGAATTTTAACCGGAAAAAACATCGGTCTTATATGTAAATTCTAGGGCTTATGATTTTACCTTAATTTTAGTAACCTCTCTTAATATAACGCTAGTTTAAAAGTAAGTGTTCTAAGAGTAGAACTTGTTTGTTTGTTTTATTTTAATTAGTAAGTGTACTATATAAGACTTTCTCTTAACTCTTTTAGTTTATATTCTATTAATAGGCGCGCAGGCCGAGTTTTGGTGTAAAAAGGCTGGTAGGTAGGCTTAAACTTAAAGTCTTATACTATAGCTCTGCTGGAAAATTTTATCCTTACTCCTTCTAGAGTATCCAGGAATAGCTCCGAGGAAGAAAAACATTGCTATCGATAAGTTACCTGGATTCTTAGGTTACCTGGAAAAGTCACATTTGGAAAATCCCATGGCTATTGATTGGTAGGTAGCCTACTAATAGTCCTATTTCAGAAGTTCCGATCATTCCGCGTGAGATTATTGGTAGATAACCTACAAGTAGCTGGTCAAAAAACCCTTGGTCCCTTGCTATTGGTAGGTCACCTACGAAGAGCAGTGCAAATAAAAGAGACAACCCCAAGATACTAGAACTAGATTACTAATAAGTACAGTACCTGATTTTACTTTAAACAATTTGTTAGTGCCAATTACTCAACTCGTTGCGTCCTTATTTTGCCCCCTGTCCTCGGCCTCGACAGCGAGCAGGCCTCGAGGCAATCGAAAACGGATGACAGTACTGATAACAGCGTGTCAGTAATTTCAAGACAAGACTTCTTAGGTATTAAATTTCTTATTTCGAGTCTACTAACTAACTTGAAAGAGAACAAAGCTGAGAGTGGCATTTTTGTGTCTGGTAATTTACAACAATAGAAGTACAAGTTTTTCTACAAGGTGTGTTTTGTTGTAGATTTACAAACTCCATATTCCATGCCCACCTATGACTTTTTGAGAAAATCCCTTTCCCAGCAGCTCAGCAGCCCAGCCAGACCCAAAGCCCGGCCAAAAGTTGTACAATCATTTCTTCTCTTTCATTCACCCATATTCTTACTTGATGATACGAGTCACCAATCCAGTTGCGACGGTTCGTCCTCCCTCTCGGATGTTGAAACGTTGTCCAGCTTCAACAGCAATTGGGTGATGAATCTCACATCTCATTTCAACGTTGTCACCTGGCATAACCATCTTGGATTCCAAATCCTCGGTCCCCTCAGGCCAGAAGAGAGCACAAGCCTCATCTGCGGTTCTCAAGAACATCTGTGGTCGGTAGTTGTTCATGAACCCAGTGTGACGTCCACCCTCCTCTTTGCTGAGAACATACATGGAAACGAGGAACTCCTTGTGAGCCTTGGTAACTCCTGGCTTGGAGATGACCATTCCACGCTTGACGTCTTCGCGCTTGATTCCTCGGAGGAGGAGACCGGAGTTGTCACCTGCTTGGGAGGTTTCGCACGATTTCTTGAAGGTTTCGATGTCGGTGACCTTGGTTCGGAGTGGGGTTTCGCCTTTTCCTACGAGCTCGACTTCCTCATCTCTCTTTAATGTTCCTCGCTCGACACGACCGGATACGACTGTTCCACGACCTGGAATGGAGAAGACATCCTCGACGGACATGAGGAAAGGTTTGTCGAGATCTCTCTGCGGGGTTGGGATCCAACTGTCGACAGCTGCGAGCAACTCATCAATCTTCTCCTCACCAATCTCAGGTCTGCGGCCCTCCAAAGCGCAAAGTGCGGAACCGAGAATGATTGGTGTCTCATCTCCCTCAAATCCATATGTAGTTAACAATTCACGCATCTCCATCTCAACCAACTCCAGCATTTCTGGATCCTCAAGAGCATCAACCTTGTTTACGAAAACAACACACTTTTGGATACCAACTTGACGAGCGAGCAGGAGGTGCTCTCTTGTCTGTGGCATTTGTCCATCAGAGGCGGCGACCACGATAACTGCTCCATCCATGTTGGCAGCACCAGTAATCATGTTCTTAATGTAATCGGCGTGACCGGGACAATCGACGTGGGAGTAATGTTTGTTTTCCGTCGAGTACTCGACGTGTGCCGTTGAGATTGTGATACCACGCTTTCGCTCTTCGGGGGCCTTGTCAATTGCTCCATAATCTAGGAAATTTGCGAATCCCTTTTCTGCCTGTCGCTTTGTGATTGCTGCTGTTAATGTAGTCTGTTGATAGTCAGCGTCTGGCACTTCGGCATCCAAGTCTCGAGTCCAAGTACCTTTCCGTGATCGACGTGACCAATTGTACCTATTTCCCATCAGCATGAGCTCGAAGATCATCTGCGAAGATGGACAAACCAATATTAACATGAGGTTTCGACCGCTCGAATGCGGTGGCGTATGTTCGTGCAGTGTTCAACACAGCAGCTCCTTTTTGGCCTCTCAGAGCATGTTGAAGCGGACTAACGGTGGAACCTTGTAGCCATGATGACCGCGCGGTTCTAAGGAAAGGAGTGACTGATCGCGCGAATGCCGGCATTGTGAATTGAGGTGATGGCGAGATGGAGGGATGGGGGGAATAGGGAGGATTGGAAAGTGGTATGGATAGGAGGGAAATCGAGAAGCTTGATGATTATTTTTTAGCGCATGGTTCTGTCGGCCCGGCATTCGGGTCGGGTCGCTGTCAGGTGATACGCTCCTTTTTGGCTCCCTCCTGACCTCCATACAAATACATTGAATATCAAAGACCGAGTGATGTTGCGTCAGATATAATCTCTTCTTCACCAGTCATGTAGTGAAAGAAGACTACGTTACTCTTCCACTTCTCTGGCACTGAAGCGCGACCGAAAACTAACCTCAGCGCAGCGGATCAAAACCCCAAAATCATACTCAACGCGTTGCTACAATAAGCCCAACTTATCCAGCTAGCTAGAAGCTCCAGACTTTCACAGCTATACCCAACACAACTTTGCTCCTTGAGTTGGCTAGGTGTGTAAGAATGTGTAAGTTTCAAGGCACTAAATACCTGTTAGGTAGGAAGACGGGATACCGGTACGATACAATTTTTTTATATTTCTGCCATATTTTTCGTCATGTAGAGAGATAAGTAAAGAGGTGCCAAAATCCATGGCCACAGTCGTTTCTCAAGGTTCCCGAGAGACTAATTGCTCTTTCCTCTACCTTGACGATGAGGTGGTGAAAATCAATTTGACTTCGTACCTCGAGTCGACCCTAAGAGGACCTCCATTTGAAGCCCATCCGTCTAGGTAGGTTTGAGTTGAGGTAGGTCTTTCTCGTTGCAAGAGGCAGTCGCGACTTGAGGGTGTTGGTGAGAGAATTGGCCCTTCAGGTCGAGGTCGCTCCTTCCCTATTCCCCACCACGAGGAGAGGAAAGGAACAAGTTCAAAGCCTCCCCCTACCCCTTCAAGTTCCTTTTCATAGGTACGTGACTTTCGGAGTTTTGTTCTTTAGGTAGGCCTGGAAAATGGCACGTCCAAGGACACTGCTGAACAGGGTAGCAAAATACAATACCGCATCTCAAAATACACTGGAAATCAAATTTCTCGATGTACTACATTTCAACGATATACAACATTATTCTAATAAGTCAAGTTGTCGATCTATGATAGTTTCCTTACTAGCGTCAGATTTTCAGTGTAGATGCTCAGGGATTGAGAAGTAAGAAGTGAGTGAAGTACCTCGGGGTCTTTCCTTCCTTCCCAGATTCCCAGGACTTGACCACCTCGGGAGACATCGTACCACTATGACGAGAGACCCTCTTGACCAGAACGTGACTCGAACATCACGGCGCTCCTTCCCTATTTCCTGGACATTGAATTTGGGCGACCATGATGAGAGCGAGGAGGGAAGCCACGACTCAGACCAGATCCAAAGTATAAAACCCCTCTCCCCTTCCGGTTCCAATTCACATACAGATTTTCTTCCGTTGTTGAAAACGGAGCGCAATCCCAAGAGGGGGACGAAAACGCGAGCTAGCTTAGAGATGCTTCGCAGCCTAGAAAGGTTGTATTTGAGCATGGTGATCGAGAATGAATGTACCTCCTACTATGGGGTTTAGCCGTTTAACGACAGACAACATTATTCTTTAAAGTCATCCGAATAGCATGTCTAGTAGCACTCAATCTTTCAGCGCAAAGTTTTGCAATCGGCCTCTAGAACCAAGGTGAGAAAGCCACTAAACAAGTGAGATGTCAAGACAACAGAATGGTAAATGTCTTTGGCGGTCAAAATCGTGTTACTGAGCCCAGATGACTTTGATGCTCTTAGGGCGGGCCTACATCAGAGTCCCTCGACAGACGGGAGGTTTGCAGAACTCTTTTTCCCTTAAAGTTCGTAACTTTATTAGGGAAGGAAGGCATGTCCCAGACCAGATCCAGAGTATGAACTCGCCCTCCCCCCCTCGGTTTCCATTTCATTCCACACTTATACATAGTTGCTTGTTGTCGGATGTGAGTTTTTGGTGGGAATGGGAAAGCGAGCTCATGATGTTCTCGCGTCCAAGGATTGTGTATTTGAGATCTGAGATGAGAATGAACGTGCTACCCTGAGCGTGTGTGTATACCTTACAAAATCATGCCATCTGAATCATTAACTCTAACCACGGGGCCTCGTGGATCCATCCTTCATGTCGATTCGCCAGCCGCCATATTTATTCCTCACTTACCTCACTCATATAAACCCGTTCAACCGCTTCCAAATCCAACCCACTCAACCCACCATTCTGTAACCCCTGTCCCCAAAACCTCGCCTCCTTATAAAAAGCCCTCTGTATATCAACAGCTGCACTCAAAATCTCAACCTCCTTCTCCTGAAATCCCTCCCTCTCAGCATTCACATCAGGGTCGCCAAACCGATGGAAAGGCCACTCATCAGCCTCACATATCTCCCACTTCTCCCCTTTGACAGGAACAGCAGGCACCTTCCCCTGTCTAAAATAATCCCGTACCTTACCAATAGTACATCTAGAAACAGCAGCTAAACTACAATGGCCCTCTGATCTCTGCTCAATGAGACCCGCGTCTTTGAATTTCCCGGCCATTTTGAATGCCGCATGGAGGGGGGTTACGGGATCAGCGGTGTTCCCGATGAAGAGGAGGGGAAAGGAAGTTTTGATGGGCTTGGGATTGCGTGCTGGATTGTCGTCCCAGCGCATGGGAGGGTCTATTGCTTCTATACCCCAGCCGTCGCAGCCGATCATGAGGGTCATCCAGATATCGGCCCATGAAGAGGCGTTGGCAAGATCTTCGTAGAGAACTTGGAGGTTTGGGATTGTTTCGTTGAGCTGGATGTGTTAGGAGTCAATTTACAGAGAGGGGGGTTGGTGAACTTACGACGTATCTCTTGTCGCTGCACATGATTGCGTTTTGCGCCTCGTTTGGATAAGACATCGCCGGTAGTGGAGAACCGCAAAAAGGCTGTATATCTAACCCGAACTTGAAAATCTGTTCCAAGATATCATACGATCCCCGATAAAGCAAGTCTGCAACCATAGCTAAGATGTGGAAGGTTGATGTAGGCGAATATAAGATAGCGAATGTGAGCATCCTGAGATCTTCATAGGTGATGATAACTGGAGCCTTGAAATCTGGGTCGATGAGTGTGATGGGGTTTTCCTTAACTTTGGTCATGATTTCTTGGAAACGATTCTCTACATCTTCAGCAGAATCTCCTTCCCTCCAAAGCGCGCATTTTCCGGCTGCTTGGTGACAGTATTTGGAGAAGGAATTGAAAACTGCGTCTGTATCTCGGAGACTTCCTTTCCATACTGGGCCCACGTAATGGTCGGCATCGACAACACCGTCGAGTACTACGCGACCAACTCTGTCTGGAAACATCGACGCAAAGGTAGCTCCAAGAAGGGTCTGAAAATGGTTAGCTGAATGTGAAAGATTTGAGGAGATCGAACTTACTCCGTAACTGAATCCCCAGTAAACCAACTTACCCTTGGTGTCGAGATTAGTAGCATCACCCGATGTAGTCTCATCCTTGGTGTTGACAACCACTTCATCGTCCCCACCCAAAATCTCAGTCCATTCATCCCAAGCACCAATAATGCTGAGCATATCCCTAGCAACGGTAGGTGTACTCAGATGTCTGAAAATACTATCATTTCCCTTCAGAGCATCCTTTTGCTCACAGAGTCTTGCAGTAGCTCTCGCTCTGACATCGAATTTCTGTATAGCTTGGGCACTGGAATTTACATTTCCAATCTCTCTTCCAGAAACAGCCCATATCGATCGATGGAAAGCACCAGTAATATAATCCTCCTCCTCGTGGTCATCATCAGTTGGAAAAGAGAAACAATCAGCACGTGGGGTGGTGGCAGCAATTCCTCTGGGATCAAACCCAATGACATCTTGGTCTGCACCAACAATTGCTTGCAATGATTTTCCAAAGATGAGTGCGGACATTGTCCCTGAGCCTCCGGGACCCCCAGGATTTATCAAGAGAGGAGAAGTCGAATATGGCTTTGGTCCGGTATGGATTCCTGGTGCTAGTACAAGTGCGATGTGAACCTTGGGATTACCCGATGAAGCATTCAAGGGACGATGATAATCCATGGCAACCGTTAGACGGGCGCATTTGTACGTTCCGATGTTTCTGTAGCATGGATGCCATTCGAGTTTCTCACTGGGAGTAATCTGAAAATTTGTCAGTCGGGATCGGATGAGATGTCAAAATTCGGTGTACTTCGTCAAATGACCAGTTGGTGGCATCGCTGTCATCCTCCGGTTGATTGAATGAAAGAAGACTGGGTATCGCAGAAAGCGACCACCACAAGAATAAAAGAATCGCGACGAAGATACCCAACGCTCGAGGCCGACGCGTAGAGATGGGTCTTCGCTTGAAATCATCGCCCATACATGTCAGACCATTACTCTCGCTCATCTTTATTCTTACTCGATCTCTGTTTCTGGATGCATCGAAATTTCTGTTTGCATCCCGAATCTCAGACGCAGCATCCTTATAATAGCCTGCTGCACCGAGAAGTCCAGTCTTCTCATCGATAGCCTCGCTGATTCGGGCCATCTTTGGTACCTCTTGGAATATGATCGCGAATTTTAACCTGGAAGTCCAGCGACGAGGAAAACAAAAAGAATTGTGAAAATAAGAAACGCTCGCAGAGCTCAAGGAGATGTCAAGAACTGTAGGGACTCCGACAGCCTGTTCTGTCTTGTTGTTGGTTACGTAGGTCGCGATGCACGACAGCATCAACAACGTTCAAGGCAGCCAAATGCATCAGCTGAACACCACAGGGAGGGACATTCACACCGACGCTTACCGCGCTAGGATATGATGTGAACGTGCCGCCATCTATGCGGCACCTTCTTAAAATGGTCAGAGATATATCAATGGAGCCAGTGAGATGCGCTGTGTGCGAGAAGATCCCTTGATTTGACTGATTTGAAGTGTTTCATGTCGTCATTGAGGCTGGGAATCGCGTCAATTAGCCTTGCAGGAGGGGTTGCATGGGTTTCGGATTTGGCACGTGATGCTATATCGAAACCGAACTTCTGTTTTCTGCACCACGGAACACTCAATCAACTTAGAATACTCTTCTCTTGATTAGAAGGCTCGTATGTTTTATTGTCTACTTGCAAGAACTGGAGGTTCGTTAGACCCAACATTATCACGTGCCTTCTCTTTCCCAGCTCACTCTCCTCCAAAACAATATTAACCCAGTCTTCTTACCTATCAAACGACCACCTCATAATCCCCCCCTCTTTCTTACTCTACTACCAACAAGAAACATCAGCAATTAACATTGTGTAGGCGGGTAAATCGACGACCAATAAAATCCGTCTACTCATGAACAGGACGAAGTTCTATCATATATGGCTCTTTGACCCACAGACCGTAAGTTTTCTGTTCAACCCATGGAATCGTATGTCTCTCTTCCAGCTCCTTTGGGATGACTAGGTCAAAATTCCAGAGCAAGCGACTAAAGATCAGACGCATTTTTGCTTTCGCTAGTTGCTGAGCAATACAATTTCTCGGGCCCATGCTGAAAGGTTGTAATGCGTTCACATTATCGTTCTTAAAGGTTTCGGAATCGAAAGCTGGGTCTGATGCTGTAGGAAGGAATAGAGGTGAGGCTGTGGGCAACCATCTTTCGGGAATGAAAGAAGAACAGTTGAAGTTGTCTCGGATCCAGCAATTACAAGTGTGCCGGCTGTAGCCTCGATTTCGGGCATTGTCATGGTATGTTTGAAATTGTTATTTGCAATGTAGGACATGAAGTCCGAGCGGTCCGTAGTGAGTGCCAACCGCTTGTGCACCCATTCCACACTTCGACGAAAATGATATAGTCGCTCGTTGAATGCTGATTTTGGAATGAAGAGCCACAGTAACTTATCCAGAACAGGATAAAAGATGATACTTGCTAACAGGTAGGACGCTTTCAGGTGAGCAAACAGAAATGCTACCCAGCGATGATATTTTCCTTTTTCCAAGCATTCGAAGGATTGTCCAAAAGTTAAGTCTCCCTAATTTAAAACATCAGATTTAATTTTGCTCGTAAAAGGGATAGTTTGGGGAGTTTGAAACTTACTGTAATGTCGAATGTTGTAAAGTTATACCAATCCTTGAGATCTAGTCTGCCTCTCTGTCTCGCATTTTCGAGGAGTTGTCCAACATATTTTTGCAGTATGGGTTCCTGCGATCTCACAGCAGCTGAAGAAAACGCATGGTTTAGAATCTTTCGTTGGCGAGTGTGGTCGTCTTCAAACGAATCCAGAATCGAGAAAACACCATTTGGGGCAGGTCTAATCCAAGCGGGGTTCTTCGTGAATTCGGAGTGTCCGCGACCACGGGCACCATAAATATCATGCCAGGCTTCGCTATCGATAAACGATAACTCGTCGGGTGCTAGTCGTACTACTGTCCCGTACTCTTCATAGATCCTCCAGGTATCTCGCACCAGATTTCCGGTTGCGAGAGAAATCGCGTACGGCAGACGGGATATGGTCCATAACCAAGGCCCCGGGACTTTATTTAATGGATGAAGAAATAGGTTATAAGTACCACCCAGAATTGTGTACTATGTTTTGAAATTGTGATATCAGCAATAATTTGTGGAATTACCATCAGGAAAGCCGCAACCACAGCAGCCGATACAAACAGAATCTCGCTTCCTTGAATCAGTTCAAACATAGTCGTTGGTTTGGTTCCCATTTTGAAATAATTGTTGTGTGGTATCACTGGAGTCCATGGGGATGATGGGAACATCCAAAATCGAGCGTCCTCGAAATTGTGTCATGTGATCTGCGGGGGGGGGGGGGGGGGGGGGGGGGGGGGGGGGGGGGGGGGGGGGGGG
>JAPZOX010001516.1:0-10975 GCA_037952655.1 Hymenoscyphus sp. LP001 | reverse complement strand
CAGGTTCGTAGCCAGCACCGCGGACAGGCAGAGATTTCGACTTTTGCTGGCCATAAAGAGCTTATATAAGAGGTTCTCTCGGTTAACTCTGGATTCGCTATTATACCTAAGAATAAGAACGCTCTAGAGGTCCTCTTAATAACAAAGAAGGCATTTATACAGACTCTATTCTCAGTTACTAAGATTGAGACCTTATAAAACTAGGCAGTATATCGCTTATTAGAGATACCTCGGAGTACTAAAGCCGTCGAAATCAACGACAAAGGAGCAATTACGTCAACTCTTACCTCTACTACTGCTGAAGTAGTAGCTATAGTAATAAAGAAACGAATCGGAGTAGCCTCTATAAAGGTCGATATAATAAGTAGCTCTCTATCTAGCGAGCTAGCCTTTACCTCCTAGACTGTCTTCTTTAAGTAAGAAGAGGCTTAAGACTACGCTATCTCGGACATAATATCTCTTCTTAGTAGAAGAGTCTTCTTCAAGCCTCTTTCTAAGGTTTCTATAGTTATATAGTACTCTAGGTACTAGAGGTAGTATAACCAAAGAAACTATAGAAAGAACTAAAGATATCGACTCTGCGGTACTACTTAATACACCGAAGAATTTCATCCTAGGTGTCTTAGCTATATATAGTATAAGCTAAAGTGCCTTTACTATAGCGGACTATACGCCTTAGACGACTCTAAGTATCCGCTTAGACTAGGAACCTTAGGAATACGCCTCTTAACCGAGAATAAGAGAAATATCTACTAAGCGTATAACGAAATACGGATTAGAAGCGAGCTCGACTCTCCTTATAGTAGCTAAGACCTAGCTGATCTAGCTACTCTATAGACTAGAATAGTTAGTTCTTCTACCTAGCTCGCCTCACCGACTACTATACCTTAAACAGACGACATAGATACCGATACCTCTAAAAACACTTCTATAGAAGAGGCTTCTCACAGCCTCCCTAGACGGAAAACCGAAATAAGAACCTGAAGTAATACGATTATAGTCTCTATATAAGTAGACGAGGATTTACTAAGAACTACTACTTTCAAGTCTTATAAATTAACGTTTACAAGTCTAGCGAATACTAGGAGCTTATACTATAGCTAGCTTACGCTAGATAAGTCGACGTAGTACTTATCTAAGAACTGTATATCTATCTAAGAGAGATTAGCTGCTAGATTATAAGACGACACCTGAACTACGACTGCTTTACACCTATATACGACTAGACCGCTAGACCTCCTAGAGTACTTTCCTTTATCTATAAAGGAGCTGGTATTCTTATAAGTTAGCAAACCTCTATTACCCCCTCGCTTTAATACTAAGACCTTGTCTACGCCTCGGTTACGCTCGTATAAGGCTCCCTGCTTTATATACTTAATATATATAACGCTTCTCTCGGTGCTAGAGAAGCAGAGGAGGCTATTAGACTTATTCTAGACTCTTAATACATTCTTATAACAAATACAATTATAGCTAGCAACTTCAACCTAAAGAGCTAGCTCTAGTAGCCCGACTTTATAGGCTTAGAGAGTACTTAGACACTCTCGCTTATTAACTAGATTAAGGACAGAGGGCTCTAGCTTACTACCTCGCCTGGTACATAGACACATAGTCTAGGGAACACGCTAGACCTAGCCTTTTACTTAAGTAGCCTCTACTAAAGAGGAGCAGCTTTAGAGGTTAACCTAGCCTTTAAGTATAGCTTAGATTACCTTCCAGTCCTTACTAGTCTGCTATATACTAGCAGACTAGCCGAGAAGGACTCTCCGCTTAAGCTTAGCACTCTCGACGCTAAAGCCTTTAAGATAGTACTTTAAGGAAAGCTAGAAGAGTAATAGCTGTTTAAGCTCCTAGAATAACCGAATACAGACTCGCTTAAGGCTTTAGCAGAGTTTATTATTAAGAGCGTATATAGTATATACCTTAGTAGTGCTAAGCAAGAGCTTAGACACAGAGCTGGGCACCCCTAGTAGAATAAGAAGTACTAGTCCGCAGCTACCGAGGCTAGGAAGGCACGAAGGCTAGGAGCTAGTATAGAGACTATTAAAGGTCTTCGAAGAACAGTTAGAAGTGAGATACGAAAGGCAAAGAGAGAACACTTCCGTAGCCTAATCGACAAAGCTATAAAGAGTAAGGACGTTTTTAAGATTTATAAGTAGTATTAGAGTACTAGAGTCTACAAGTCCCCGCCTTTAAAGGACTCGGCAGGCTAACTAGGCTTTACTACTTAGGAGAAGCAGAAGATCCTAGTATAAGAGCTACTTACAAACAAGGCAGAAGTCGGAGACATCCTAACTAACACCTCGACTACTTCTACTTACTCTTTACCTTAGACAGCTCTTACTCTACGCGAAGTTAAGGAGTCGGTTCTAGGAAAGGCCTCTACTGCTCCAGAGGAAGACGAACTTGTTATAGGCGTTTTTAAGATAGCCTAGCCTTAGATCTCTCACCTAGTCTATATACTATTTAAGGAGTGTATAGAGATAGGTTTCTACTTAAAGATCTTCTAAACAGCTATTATAGCTATTATCCCGAAGCTAAATAAGAAGGACAAGTCGTCTCCTCGCGTATATCAGCTAATCTCTCTACTCTCGGTTCTTAGGAAGGGCCTTAAGAGACTTCTAACAAAGAGAGCCTCCTAGATTGCTATTAAGTACGCTATTCTTAAACCGAACCAGTTTAGAGCTCTTCTTTTAAGAGCTGCCACAGACCTTATAACCTGTCTTACCTTTGATATAGAGAAAGTACTTAGGGAGAAGTAAGAGGCTTCTCTTCTTATACTCGATATCAAGAGTGCCTTTAACGCTGTTCTTCTAGGCCGGCTAATTAAAAGACTCTAAGAGCAAGAGTAGCTATATAGCTTTATAGTATAGGTTACCTCCTTCCTATCTAGTAGATCTATTAAAGTAAAGCTAGATAGAGAAATAGGAGTATCTACCCCTCTTTAGTATAGGCTGCTCTAGGGCTCGCCTATCTCGCCTATTCTCTTTATACTCTATATCTAGCTACTCTTTACCCTAGAAGTAGGCTCTCTCCTAACACTTCAAAGGTTCGGCTACGCCGACGATATTAGACTACTTGCTTTTAGGCCCTCTAAGGCAGGGAATACTACAGTTCTTATAAAACAGGTAGCTAGTATACTAGCTTAGAGGACAGAAGAGGGGATTACCTTTGATACTAAGAAGTCTAAACTTATCTACTTCTCTCGTAAGAGAAAGCAAAAGAGAAGAGGTATCCGGCTCTCTCTCTCTATTATAGTAGAAGGAAAGATAATAGTACCTATACAAGAGCTACGCTAGCTTAGTATATTCTTTAACCCTTACCTTACCTTTTATAGCTACGTTAGAAGAATAGCTAGTAAGGCTACACTAGTAGCTAGTGCCTTAAAAGGAATAATAAACACTATACGAGGTTCTCTCTCTTACCTGCTTAAATAAGCTACTACTGCTTATATTCTGTCGATCGCCTACTTTAGAAGCGAGACCTGGTTCCCCGGACGTGCTAGAGTAAGAGAGGGCTAAGTAGAGAGAATAAATAACCGAATTAGCTGTTATCTAACTCTACTAGATAGAGTAGTAGCTAAGTATACTAGGATTATCCTCCTAGTATATAAGACAACTCCTTCCTTAGTACTTCTTATAGAATCCGACCTTCTAGCCTCTAAGATCTTACTTATAGTTAGAAGTAAAGTACTTAAAGCCCGGACTCGACGACTCGACCTAGGTTACCTACTGAAGCGATGTTTTTATAACCCTTGCTCTAAAGCTAGGCTTATTTATTATACTTACAGAGCTCTCTCTCTCTCTGAAGAGATTAACCCTCTTCTAGACCTCTCTTAGAATAGAGGTTTTAACCGGTAAGCCTGCCTTCTAGAGGTAGAGGGCCTGACTTAGGAGGAACTAAGGACTTGTATAAAGCTAAATTCCTTGAATTCCTTACTACTGTTCCTGCTATAGACCTAGTAGTCTTCACCGATAGCTCTCGCTTAGACGATAAGAGAACTAGAGAAGGCGTTTATCTTATAAAAGGAGGGGTTATACTTAATACTAAGGTCTACCCCTTCGGTAAGGCACTTGAAATCTACGACGTAGAGGCTAGAGCCGCTCTATATAGCCTGGAATTAGCTCTTACCTCCTCTTTCTAGCTATTAGCTAGGAAGTACTAGATCTATCTCGACAACTTAGAAGCTATACTACAACTGACCTACTAGTCCTACAGCACCTCGTAAGAGACTTTTAATAGAGTTAACGAGTTAACTCTATTATACTCTGATAAAATCTAAACTAGGTAGTGCCTTAGCTATATAGGAATCTAAGGGAATAAGATTATAAATAGAGCTGTAGAGAAAGTGTAAGAGTTTTTGATTTAGTAAATAAGCTTGCTTTTAAGCTCGCTTCTAAGTAGCTCGCTAAGTAAGATTACGAATATCGTAGATACACTCTTCTACAGATGTATAAATAGCTAAGGAAGAGCTTCTCTCTTCCTTCCTTCTTCGTAAACAATCTATTCCTTAATCTATACTATAATATATTATTCGCCTTTCTTTTACTTATATAGCGTATATATCGTCGCTATACTCACCGCCCTTGAAACACCTTTCTCTTTACTATCGCCTACCGCTCTTATACTTACTCTTACCCCGAATTTATTATACTCTAATTCACTGCCTAAGAACTCTAAGCTGCTATTAATAATAGTACGCTTAGAGCCTTTATTAATAAGAACGAAGACACCTTCTTATAAGGCTTATAAGACCTACTCTCGCTCTATAACTAGACTACTATCGACAAAGACACTGTAGAGTAAGTACTACACGTCGCTAAATCAAACGCCTTATAAGAAGCTAACGAAAATAATCGACAAGCCGCTGAATTTAACAACTATATCACGACTCTTAATAATAAGAACCAACGCCTCTAGCAGACTGCTCCTATAGCTGCTTCTATAAGTAACCCTCAAATCGAGGAATTACTCTAGATTTACTAAAACCCCTCTACTCTACTTATTCGATCCGCTTCTTACGCTAACCTAGCCAAGTTTGGCAGTAGCCGCCGATCCGCTACTAAGCTACGATCATATATTATTAATCTTAAATTTAAGCTTTATACTAACCCTAACTGGTTTCCTACTAAATTAGAGCGAATAGCTTACGTCTTATCAACTCTGGAGAGAGAAGCACGTAAGTATATCGACCCCTACCTTAACGACGCTAGCGAATTTACTATAATAAACTCAGTAGAAGGCATGTTAGACGTCCTATATAATACGTTTAATAACAAGTTCAGCCGTGAGGAAGCCTAGTAAAAGCTTTAAAAGGAAAAGCAGAGCCACCGATCAACCTCTAAGTTCCTCTCCTTCTACTTATTATTAGCTACTACTACTAACTCTACTAGATTCGATTACACCTAGAGACTCCTCTACGCTACCTACCTCTCTATTCGAGCTCTTATTCTCTTAGACTCTCGCTACACCCCGACTATCGGACTTAGTACCTTAGCTAACCTAGTACGAGAAAAGGACAATATTAACCAAGCCGTTCACGGTGCTTAGTACCTTAAGAACAACTTTAGCTCTACTACTACCTTAATTACCCCGGCCTCGACTACTTCACCCTCTAACTCTAAAGTAATAGACTTTAACACTTTAAAAGTTAATATCTTAAAGGTTAGAGAGAAGTACGTCTAGACTTAGAAGGACGTCGAGAACAAGACCTAGGCTACGACTCCTAAGATAAAGGCTGCTTATAGAAAGTTCTAGGCAGAGAATAAGCTCTGTTACTACTATAATAATAAGACATATAGTCTTCTAGGTTATACTAAGCTAAAAGAAGCCCGCCGCCGGAATAAAGAGAAGGCAAAGAATATAGACAAAGTTGAGAATATAGACAAGGTTAAGGGAAAAGCTTAGTCTCTGTCGATAGTTACCGCCAAAGACGTAGAAATCAGAAGAAAGCTTTAATATTATCGTTACTAGAGGAAAGGTAGAAGGAGAGTATAATAGAGGTCTCTTATAAATTAGTTAGTACTAATAATATAAAACCCTCTACTACCTACTTTATACTTAACTCTAGCGCTTTAGCTAAAGCTTTTATTAATTCTAATTATATATAGTAAAACAACTTTACTCTTAAACTCTTAATAAAACCTCGCCGCCTTTATATAGCTAATAGATCGCCTTCGTTAGTAGAGAACCTTACCTACTTCGTTACTCTTAATCTATATATAAGCTAGTATATCGACTACTAATAACGCTTTTATATTACTAAGCTTAGCTCTTATAAGATTATACTTAGAAAGCCTTAGCTTACTAAACACAACTCTCTAATTAACTAGAGAAAGAACATCTTATAGTTTAATTAAGACTATAAGTATTATATAAAAAAAGACAAAGTTTTAGTCTACGGTTATACTAAAGCTACTAAAGGCACTCTAAAGATAATCAACGTAGCTATATTCTATACTTATACTAGATAATAAGATATAGAAGTATTCTCTCTATTATTATACGAAATCAACCAGAGGCTAAAAGAGCTTACTAGTTAGTAACACCTCGATCTACTAGCACTGTTACGGACCTGGCCACCGCCGAGCACGTGACTCGCGTACGGCTGCTCGCCGGCGTCCGCAAAGCCTGCTATTCCTAGCCTGGCCTAGAACTATTCCTACCTAGGCTAGGAACTATTTCTACAAACGGATCGACATTCCTATAACTTATCGATTCCTTAGCTATCTCTATATTATAGGACCTCTAGAAGTCTCCTCTTTCCTTCTCTTCTCTTCTATAGCTTTAGATCTTTAATTAAACTACCTCTTACTTCTCTAATTATCTGCTATACCTGTGTATACTATAGGTAAGGATAACTACTAGAGGGCTAGCAGATTAGGTTTGTTATATTATCTAAAGCTCCCTTCTTCTCTCTATTTACTACTGCTCTTAGAAAGGATTAGAATATCCGTTGCGATTCTAATACGACACCTACGGTCTATACAGACCGCCTATAGATGCTACCAGCGCCTTATACAGCCCCGCGTACCCGCGCCTACCACCGTATATAAGAGCCTAGGGCTCTTCTACCTATACCCTCTGTCCTTATAACTGAGTCGTCTACAACGATGTCTGCCGACCAGTCTACGGACGCTTAACAGCTCGCTATAGCTCTGAAACAGGTCCGCCTACTGCGAGAATAACTAGACGACGTCTATACCTCTCCGCGAGGGAATACCCTGTCTAAAACTAGACAACATAGGTCGTTTACGGTTAAGCTTAAGGATACTAAGCCTCTAAAAGATGGCTCGTCTCTAACCTTTGACAACTAGAAGATCTAGATTAAGGATAAGTTCCTTATCAACGCCTCTATGTTTAAGCTAGAGGAAGCAAAGATAGCTTACGTTTTTAACTATATAGCTAATATTACTTAGAAGCATCTCGCGCTCTGTTACTAGAAGAGACCTAAGCCGTTTTAGTCTATAAAAGAAATAATCGTATATCTTACAGATATCCTAGAGAACCCGTTTAAAGCGTAGGACGCCTGTATCGAATTCCGCCGGCTTGTTATAAGAGATAACGAGACTTTCGTAACCTTCTATACTCGCTTCTTATACCTTACGAGCACTAGACGGATCCCGACAGACGACTTACAGCCCGACTTATATAACAAGCTTACGCTACCTCTATAACAGTCTGTCTTACTATTCTTAGACGTCCTGCTTATAAGTACGGCCCTAGCAAACAAGTGTCGACTTATTAATAAGAACTTACGAAGACTTCAGCTCCGTAGAAGTAACTTATAGACCGCTCGTCTTATCCCCTGGCCTGTAACTGCTACTACTACCTCCTGCCTAGCTAGAACTTTTACTACTACTTAAACTACGTTCTATACAACCTCCTCTGCCCCGGCCCCCCGCCTTTATAGACTATTACGTAAACTAACGCCTGCCTGTAAGGAACCGGACGACGCCTGCTTCAAGTATAAGAGGACTAGGTACTATGCCCGCGAATGCTCTAAGAACTCTAAGCCTATTACAGACGTTAATAAGCTTGCGAAGCCTACGTCCGACTTAGAACAGTCGGAAAACGACCAAGTCTAGGGAAAGTCTCCCCTCTAGGCTTGCTTTACCGAGGTCCTAGCTAGTTAGCTATCGATCTAAGTTAGCTACTTAGAGGAAAACAGTTCATAGTCTCTTATAACTTAGTTTTTAATAGATACGGATTTAAAACCTCTGCTCTAGCTGATACTAGAGTAAACGGCTTTATACTTATTAGTATAAAGTTCGCTTAGAGGCTAGCTCGCTTCTTCTCTTTAACTATTTATACTCTTCCTACTCCTATTATAGTTCGCGGCTTTGATAGACAGAGTCGACAGTCTACGAACTACTATATTATTCTTTACTTATATATAGACGGCTGTAAATAGTATAACGTCTCTATAGTCCTCCTTAATACTAGCTATTAGAACCTTATTCTTAGGCGTATATAGTTTAACTAGCTTAACGTATAACTCAACCCCTGCTAGTACTAACTTATATAGCCTACGGATCTCCCTCCTTCTCCTAACCTTGTCCGGCTACGCCTCCTAGATCCTAGGATCCTACAGACTCGGCCTTTAAACCTAGATCACTAAGCTGACGCGGATCGCCGCGATCAGGCCCTAGAAGAACAGGTCGTACGTAAATGCTAGGAAGACCTGTAACTGTTCGTAAGCCTTGTCGACGAGCTGCTAGTCTCTTAGATCCTGGCGCGCCCGCCTACTACACCCCTAGCCGTACGTTACAGCGAGTACTAGGACCGCTAAAACAACTTACGAAATATAAACCGCGCTCTTATAGGTTTAGATATCTGTAAAGCCTCTATAGCGCGCCTGAAACGTATACGCCTTAACCTGCCACTGGTAGACATCGCTGTTATCGATACTGCTATATATCGCTGTAACCTATAAGACACTGAAGCTACGGCCTTTAGTACCTCTTTTTATAAGATCGATTACTTAATAGAAAAAAAGCTTATAGATTAAAAAGACGACTTACAGGTCTAAGAAAGCCTCCTTAGAGCCTACTAGGATCTCGTAGACGTTTTCTCTAAAGCTGCGTCCGATACTCTTCTCTCTCGTCGCCTATACGACTATAAGATCGAACTTATAGACGGGAACGTAGACGACTTATTCTATAGCCCCCTCCGCTACTAGTTAATAGACGAGCTCTAGGCTATAAAATAATACCTTATTAAGAACCTTTATAAAGGTTTTATTAAGGCTAGCTAAGCCTCGTTTACAGCCTCGATTCTCTTTATTAAGAAGTCTAACAGCTCTCTACGGTTCTATATTAATTACTATAAGCTAAATAACCTAACTTATAAGGACTAGTATTCTCTTCTATTAATCGACGAAACTCTTACTCGTCTAGGCAAGGCTCGTATCTTTACAAAGCTAGATATATAATAAGCTTTTTACCGGATTCGGATTAACTCTGAGTCTGAGGAACTAATAACGTTCTAGACCCGTTATAGAGCTTATAAGTGTAAAGTTATACCTTTTAGACTAACTAATAGACCTGTAATATATCAACGGTTTATAAACGACGTACTCTTCAACTATTTAGACGACTTTTATACTACCTACCTTAATAATATTCTTATTTACTCTAAGAACGAGCTAGACTATCAGGAACACGTCTATAAGGTCCTTTTACAGCTTTGTAAAGCTAGCTTATAAGCTAATATTAAGAAATCTAAGTTTAACGTTACTTATACGAAGTACCTAGGCTTCTATATAAGTATTAATAGGATTAAAGTAGACCTGGAAAAGACAGAAACGATCTATAACTAGGAACGCTCTATTATAGTCCGTAGTATTCAGTCCTTTCTTAGCTTTTATAACTTCTACCGGAAGTTTATTCTTAACTACGGACGAGTTATACGTCTGTTAACGGCTCTAACTCGTAAAGACTAGCCGTTTTAGTAGACACCTGCTTATTAGAACGCCTTCTCTAAGCTGAAGACCCGGCTTATTAATACACCTCTTCTTATATACTTTAATCTGTAATACGAGTCTATAGTTGAGACCGATTCCTCTAACGGCGTTCTTAGTAGTATACTCCTTCAGTTATAGCCGAGTTAAGAGTAGCACTCTATAGCTTACTTCTCTAAGATAATAATACCTGCTGAGATTAACTACCCGATTTACGATAAAGAGATACTAGCTATTATACGTTCTCTAGAAGCCTGGAGACCTGAGCTCGAAGGGTCTCTACACCGGGTACGGGTCGTTTTAGACTATAAAGCTCTCGAGTACTTTATAACAACTAAAGCCTTATCTAGCCGACAAGCCCGCTAGGCTGAAACCCTCTCTCGATTTAACTTCCTACTTACTTATAAGCCTGGTAGCTAGAATCGAGCGGATTCCCTTACTCGCTAGAACTAAGAAGCAGATAGTTAAATAGTAATAAAGATATCTACTCGTACGTAAGTCCTCTTATAGCCTGAGAATCTCGACTCGCGGATTATTATAGACCTAGACTTAGACCCTTCTATAGATATTACACCTGTTAGAGTAGCCGACGGACTATATAACTTAATTAACGATATCCTATAAGCTAATCGTACGAGTATAGGCCTTAACGCTCTCCGCTAGTACGCTACGGACGAACGCCCTAGCTAGATAACCTATAACAGCCTCCTACTATACTAAGAACGGCTTATCCTACTCGAGGACGACGATCTCAAAGTACGCTTACTAAGCGAGGTTTATAATCAAGTCTCGGTAGCCTACTCTAGATAATCTAAGACTCTAAAGCTAGTTATAGACCGCTACTACTAGCCGTACCTTCGTTTAGATATATAACGATTCGTCTATAACTGCTAGACCTACCGTCGCTCTTACGTACCGCGAGACCGCCCCCCTAGACTCCTCAACCTCTTGCCTATCCCGGATCGCCTATAGTAACATATATTAGTTGATTTTAAGGAATTCCCTTCTAATAAG
>JAPZOX010001515.1:0-10978 GCA_037952655.1 Hymenoscyphus sp. LP001 | reverse complement strand
ATGCCAGTCTTATATAGAACTGTAGTCTCCCGTTCTAATCGCTCTAGTCGCTCGCTCTAATCGCTTCAGTCGACAGGCGACTCAAGCGACTCAGGCGACTAGGTCACGTGATGTTTCCTATCGAAAGAAATCCCTAGATCGCTTAGCTAATCTAAGGATCTCTATTCTTACTTATAAGAGTTTCCGATAGTGCTTAACCTGTCAGGGCGCCGCCTGGTCTCCACTCGTCACCTGCTCACACGTGATTCGTGACACTTTCTACCTTTAAACGAATAGAGGAAACGAACGAATAAATTAAGTAGTTGAAATATACCTTCGTTGTTATATAAACTACTAGTAAGACAACTAGGTAGAACTGCTGCCCTTAGTATAGTTTGCCTATAATAGTTTAGTAATAGAAATAATACTTATTATACTATTCTATACTAACTTTAGATATAAATTAATAGTATATTAAGAACTACTATCTATAACTATTAATAATTAACTTACTTATATTTAGGTTTTAAAAATTAAGAGGTTATATAAGGAACTTATAGAGGATTTGTAGTTTATTACTAAAAGAAACACGTACTACTATAATAAACGACGTAGTTAGAAGCTAATACTAAAAGAGGGGGATAAAGTATACTTAGTATAAAAGAATATTAATATAAAAAGACCGAGTAATAAACTAGATTATAAAAAACTTAGACTATTTAAAATTAAACATATTAAAGAACCTTTGAATTATAAATTAGTACTACTAAAGACTATAAATATCTACCTAGTATTTTATATATCTCTACTTAAACTAGCACTACTAGGAGCTCTACTAGCTCTACTTATAGAAATTCAACTAGTAAATCTAAACGCTAAGTATAAAGTCGAGATAATTCTTAACTATAGGCTTGTTAGAGGATAGGTTAAGTACTTGATTAAATAGTTAGATTACCTACATTTAGAAAACACTTAAGAGCTAAGAAGCAGTCTTAACTATTGCTTAGTAGAACTTTAGGAGTTCTACTGCCAAAACCTAGGGTTACCTACATCTCGTGGTCGGAAGAGAAGGCCTTAAGAAAGGCCGAATTAAGAGACAGTTCGATATTAAAAGCGGAGCTGTTAGAGGCGGGAGAGGCTGCCAGCCGGGCAACCTCTGCCTCTCTCTACTCCTTCTGCTCCCTCTCCTTATTTTCTCTCTCTTTAGCTTTATCAAGCTCTTATAGGTTGATAAGACTACGACGGAGCATCTCTTACTCCTGCTTAGCGAGAAAGCGTTATTGTTTCCGTAGTTAGAGGATTTTCTACATAGCTTCTTCCTAAACCTTGTAGGCTGTTTCCTCCTCCTATTATAACCGTTGCTTCTAGGTATCAAGGGATTCCTACTCGAAAATTAAGAGTATTCGGTTTTGCTCCTTAACGTTGTAAGATTTGCCTTTTCTAGTGTACTTAGAATACTTAGAACCACCAGTGATGCCGACGTATTAATAGCTAGTCTTCGTATTAATATAACAAGTATAAGGAATTATTTCGTATCTAGAACGTTTAATTCAGAGGGCGTTAAGAGTTCTATATTATTTAAGTCTGTCTTTTAAGAGAGGTGTTAACGACATAATAGAACCAGGGAAGGCCGCTAGCCTTCTTGACAATATTTCTTAGTCTATACTTAAGCGTGAGGACACGTTAGGCTAAGAAGGGGATAGTATCACGAATCACGTTTACGTAGTAAGTAGTCTAGACGGCGCTCTGACAGGACAAGGCACGACATCTAGGAAGGGAAGGTAACACAGGAGGAAATCAGTAGTACAGAAGGCATTTAAGGGTTTCAGGATCTCACTGTTGTAAGACCGTTGGAAGTCACGTGTAGTCATATAACATAATCGCCTACATCGCCTTGATCGCCGTAATCGCGAGCGACGCGAGCAATGAGAGCAATGAAAGCGATGCGCTTAGAGAACGAAGGTTCTATATAAGACTAGCACGTCTACTATTAGATAGGAGCTTCGTACTTAACTTTAGTTATCAATCTAATCATCTTATTTAATATCTTTGATACAAGTAACGAGTTCACTTCTAAGTAAACAACCCGGCGCATCTGTACTTCTTACCTATATACCAACCTTCGAGACTTAGTTATCTTTGTTTAGTTCGTTTGAGTTTCGTTACACTAAGCGCTTCTTATTATATAACTATATCTTCTTCTCTACCGCTTTCTATAAGAGAGAGTATATTCCTATATTTCTAAAGAAGTTAATAATTATATAAGGCTTTATAGTCTATTTATAGATCTAGGTTAAGTTATAGAAGAATAAAGTAACCGAGTACTTAAAGTTAAGAGAGTAGAGAGTAGTAGTAATAGCTTACTTATAGTAATATTTCTATAGCTTAAAGACTCCTATATTAAAAGGTTAAAGAATATAAGTAAGATAAGAAGAGAAGTAAAAGACCTTAATATAATACTTATATACCTTAGTCTAGAACTTAGAGACTTAGTAAGATTTATAGCTATTAAGAAGAAGAATCCTCTAAGGTAAGTCTTTTAATACCCTAGTTTCCTTAATAAGATAATTAAGATATCTTATTATAATCTTATTATTAATATACTCTATAAGAGAATAATCTACAGTCTCTTTACTTATTAAGTTTACTAATATCTAGTTCTTTATAATCTTCTTTCCTAGTATAATAATAAAGAGAGCTAGTATATACTTCCTATCTACTAAGATAGTCTCTATTATAGTTACTAACTTCCGATTCTTAGGGCTTGTTATATATATCTCTCTAACTTATAAAGGTATAATAACCTGCTTACTTCCTACGTAGCCTACTCGCGCGTCTAACTCGTCTATATTAAGAATATACTTAGACTTCTAGATCTTATACTTTATAAGCTCTTCTTAGTACTCTACGAACTACTTCTTTACCTCCTCCTTAGTATATAACTCAAGTCTCTTATATATAATAGGTTTCGTTTTAATTATATAAAGGTCGCGGTTCTACTTTAGCTACTTCGTAAACCAGCTCTATAATAGAAGCTCTTATAAAGGACTTTAAGCCTTTTTTAAGTAACTAATCATAGCGAAGACTATCTTATAAGTAGCTCTAAGTTCTTATTCCTACTACTTATAATAGTACTAACGTATAGCTTCTTCCTAGGCCTTACTTAACACCTTATTATTACTACTATAAGTATTATATCTGCTATTCTTATTACGAGCCTTCTTCTTCTCCTGGTCTAGCGTACTCTAAACAGACTCCTCGTTCACCTAATATATCCTTATAGCTATATAAGGAGACTCTTCCTTACCCTTACTTCTTGCCTACTCTATCGCCTTATATAAGTCCTCTAAGTACTCCTCTCTCGTCCGCGTATTAGTAGAGGTGATTCGGACAGTAGCGGCGGGGGCGACGAGCGTATATCTTCTACTAGAATAGTGTTAAGAGGTGGAATAAAGCCTTAGGATCTTATATTACGTTGTATACTAAGGGGGGCGATATTGTAGTTACTAGTAACAGTTATAATAGGGTATTCAAGATGGTTTGTATATGTATTTTTAGGTGGGGCACTAATCTACGAGTTCCTACACTTGCTTCCGACCTGCACTTGCTTCCGCCGACTCCAAGCGAAAGCGTAGGAGAAGGGGAACCGGCTATTAATCATTTAATTGCGTCTCATATTTTCATGGTTTTTTCTTTCCGATTCTAAGCCACCATTCAGCTCCTGCGAGCTAGCTAGTTGATTTCATCACTATGTCTCCATCCAATCTTTGAGAATTCAAGCTTCCGTATCTGTTGTTTTTGCAACTCGAGCTTTAAAAGTCAGCACACAGAGTTCCCTATTATTTGCGGAAACTGCAACTCACCTCTTCCACGGTTCCTTTCATAATATATCGTACAATAGTCACTTTCCTTTTCTGGCCAAAACGGTTGACCCGGGCAATTGCTTGACTTTCAATCATTGGGTTCCATTGGGGCTCCAAAATATATACGCAGTTGGCGATTGTCAGATTGAGTCCGACAGCGCCAGTTCCGGTAGTCATGAGTAAAAGCTGTATCTCCGGGTCAACATGGTAAGTCTCGAGAATGGCTTTCCGTTGTCCGAAGGTATGAGAGCCATCAATCCTGACGAAGCGGATATTGCGAGATTTGAGAAGAATTCCAACGAGATCAAGTGATCTTGTCCAGCATGAGAAGATGATACTGGCGAATATTAGTATCAAGGACAACCGAATTTTGATATTTTGTAGGGCCTACCTTTTCCCTGCTTCTGACTTCTTTTTCTCGATGTCGGCAAGTAGTGCAGAAACCTTGGTACAACAACCGTGCTTGTCAAAATATTCCCATGCTGAAAGATTTTCCCGCTTGTTCTTGGGCCTTTGGCTGGAAGTATTGCGCACGAGATATTCTCCAAATACAACATGTGAGCAAAGAGAACACCTACGGCAATCAACCCTACTCTCGTCTTTCTGGAGCGCCTCTTCCATTTTGGGGATACACCTCGAGCAAAGCAAATGTCCACAGACGGTAAATATTCCGCTCTGTTGTTCTTCAATTCCATGAAGCCCAGTTACATTGATACCACAACTTTGGCAATTTGTCTGCTTCAACTTTTGCAAGTGTGATATGGCTTGCTCGGGATCGAATTCATCTGCACTTAACGATGGCTTCTGGAACGTGCCGTGGTTGCATAGTCGCCGCAACTGCAATTGAAGCTGGAAGACACTAAGATACCCCTTGCTCTGTGGTTGAAGAGTTTGTTCCTCAATTATCTTGATCAATCTGTCTCTCGTATTGTCGTATTGAGTTCTTTCTGATGCCGAGAAAGTCAGCAATCGTGAGTCGATGGTTACCTCGCTCAAGTTGAGCAGTTCGGTGGTACGACGCAAACAGACAGAGTCGAGAATCAGTCGAAAATTCTCTATGCCATTCTCAAACCCTTTCATTAGTGGTGAAACAATGTGTTTCTTGAATATATGTAAATTATTCATTGGGTGAAAGCGAATGAAGTCGAACAGTGCGACTAAATCTTGGAGGCTATTCTGTATGGGAGTGCCAGTCAAGCACCATCTTAGGGTTCCTCGAAGTTTTCTAATTGATTTGAACAATTTGGTTGTCGTGCCTCGAATTATGTGTGCTGCCAAAACCGCATTAATTGTTGCTTCATACGAAAAATTGATTACTCACCTTCGTCTAGCACGATCCGGAACCAGTTCATGTGCCATAATGGACTTGATTTGTCTCTTACTTCAGCAGAGATAGTATGATAGGTGCTCAGTACAATATCAGAGTCCGCAAGGACTCGTGAATTGCACTCGCGTCCACGCCCATGATATACAACAACTCTCGAGAAGCCTTTACAATGTCTGTTATCAATTAGCGTGAGTCTGTAGCTTTTTTGTTAGCTTACCTATTGATCTCATAACACCACTCGTTTAGTAGCACTATGTTTCAGTCAGCTACTCAACTTTGCCATGATAGCATGAAGGGAAAACCTACATGGAGATGGCACAACAACAAGTGTGGCTCTGGAGGGTACAATGGTTTGCTCTAGGCCCAGTTGGAGTTCATTTGGCAGGCGTTCTGCAAAAGCCTTTGCCTCGTTCGCTGTTCTGATTATGGCAGATAACATGGTCAAAGTCTTGCCGAGACCCATTTCATCTGCCAAAATACCACCCCCAGTTTCTGACGACCTTTCTTTTGTCTCAACCCCCGTAATCACATGCATAAATCTAATATTTGTAAGTCGTGAGCTTGGTGACAATCTTTTTAACTTACGAATTTTTGCGAGTTGGTTTCCAAAGGAGATATTCTTGGGAAATGGGCCCGGACTCTCGTTGTGTAATGAAATCCAAGGCTTCCTCCTGATGTCTTTGTGTTGTCAAGTTTTGTACTGATTGTGGAGGTTGATGCTGATGTGGAAGTTGAAAACTTACTTTTGTAGAGGAGTTTGAACTCGGAGGTCAGCTGTTATTCGGTTGAGGTTCTCGGCACGAGTCGTTAGCTTGAAGGCAGCCGCAACCTTTCTCTTCAAGAGATCTTGAGGTACGACAGCATCCTTCTGTTGTGCCATTTGAGTATCAATTTCCATCTGGATAAGTTTTGAATCCAGCATACTTGTATTCTGGTCTTGTCTAACATCAATGCCTTCAAAATCCATGAAATGTGGATTGATATATCCCAGACGTTGGTCACGACAATCCGGCTCTTGCAAGTATGCTTTCATACTGTCTAGAATTTTACCTATTTCATCACAGTGGCTCTTGTGTCCATAAATGACCACATCAACAAGGACGCACATCTCTTTGTTATTAGAAGCTGAACGAGAAATGGCAGAGGTCGCAGAGTTCCATTGCTCAACATCGGAATAAACACTGAACTGACATCGAAGGGCAATTTGAGAGAGGACGTTGCCAGATTCTCGGTTTACTACTGCAATCTTAGACGATGACTCAATTCCTTCGCTAACATCCTCTGAGCAGTCTGGTGGTACTAGTAGAGATTGTCGATTTGAGTCGCCAGGAAGTATTTTGAAGATGTAAACTTCTCGCTTATTGACCTCCCCGGCTTCGATGTCGAACACTTGCAAGTCATTCAGAATCGTAGATGCCTGCTGTAAAACCTTTACTCTAACATCATGGAGCTACTCACTTGATTAGTGGTGATCCCAACAATGGGGTTCGGCCTGTCTTTTGTTTAGGGGGCATTGGCAATACTCACCATCCCGTAACATATTGTATCTTGCTCATTGAGTCCATTTCTAAGCAAGATTTCGCCCACTACTGGTTGTTGTTTGGAGTATTGCCAGTCTTCAGGGTCATAAGGGTACCACGGCACTTCTTCGTCCTCAGAGAAGTCATGGTTTTGTGTTAAACCACTGTAATTACCTTCGTCAAGCAAGCGATCTTCATGTTCAAGAAACATGGCTACCCAATTTGATTCAGGGAGTATATTATCTTGATAAAGGTAAGAACTCCAGTCCAGATCGTACTCACTTCCTGGCGTGTAGCTTGGTTCATCGCTATCCGTGTATTCTGATACGTGAGCTGAATCGGTAACCTCCCAAGATGCATTTCTAGACACTGGTGAGTCAGAAGGTTTTCTTTTTTTCTTCAATTGGTCATTGTTGTCTTCGAATTCGCTATGGCGTTTGTTAAAGGTGCTGGAGAGGGGTTCTCCGTCGTCACCAGGGCTGTTCGGTCCGGAAACTTCGTCGGATAAAATGGACAGAATATAGGCATCTTGAATAGCAGCCTCCTCAATGCTATAATCCAATTCAATTAGCAAATCATTCGGATGCTGATTTCCCGGCAGCCTCACGGGATGTCAATGTCGATACTACCCTCATATTCTTCGTTATTCCAAAATGTGAGATCTTCCATTGAACAAACGAAATTGGTTTCATTGCCGCCTCTTAGCGGATACCAAATATTGGGGTATTATGCCTTTTCTACCTTCATGTGTGCTTGCAATATTCTTCGAGGCTGGGCTGAAAAAAAGTAACATGCATCGCATCTCGGTGAGCACACTGTATGCGCCCCGCTGGCCTCAGCCCCGCAGTGTCACCCAACATGCCATGCGCCACTCTACAACCTCTACAAAAGTTTTCAAATCGAATCTTTTCTTTAGAACCCTCGAAACTTATCTATTTTGAACATCATGCCGAAAGATATAGAAGACGGCTTCATCGAAGTCCTTACAGACTTCAAAAAGCTACTAAAGCCAGGAGAGAAGGCAGATTTTGCGCTCACGGAATTATCCGATCTTCAAGATGCAATCTTTCATTTGCAAGAGAAGCAGAAGAAAATGAAAACTGCACGGAATATGAAGAGAATCCAACCTTTCCTCCAGGCAATGGGGCAGTTTAAAGAAATCATTGAAGTATTTTTAAATACTTCCGCGATTCTGTGTTTTGTTTGGGGTCCAATGAAGTTCATGCTTGTCGTGAGTTGGAGATTGTGACTACCTATTTGCGAAAACATATCTAACTGGCTTCAGACTGCAAGTAATATGAGTGACTCCTTTGAAATTTTATTGGATACCTATAGACAAATCTCAGAAAACTTTCCTCTTCTTCTCCAATACCGTTCTCTGTTTTCTGCCTCTTCCTCAATTAGAAAGATTCTCGTCTGGATATATGAGGATATATTGAAGTTCCATCTCCGAGCTTTGCGCATATTTTCACAGCCTGGTATGTTAACGAGACGGGCTGATCCTCCTTTACGGGTTTTGTTCTGACGAAATATATCTAGCATGGATGAAATTGTTCAAGTCCACGTGGACGAACTTTCAAGCAAGCTTCAAGCCACTTTTGGAAAACCTTGTACGTCACCGGGAGCTCATCGAACGATCTGCGAGCCTGGAGGAAATAGAAAATTGGCGTGATGCACGTCTCCAGTCTGAAGCTTCTTTCGCAGCACTAGAAGCGAAGAAAATGGTCGAGAGGAAACTCGCGGTTCTTGCTTGGCTCTCGGCTGCTGATGCTCAAACGGATCAAGACAATTTCACAAGTATAAGAGAAGATATTCGTGGTACGGGCCAGTGGATTCTGAAGGAATCACAACTACAAGACTGGCTAGATATGGATAACACTCAAACACCAATGTTATGGATCAATGGCAAGCCGGGAGCAGGTTTGTCCAATATTTCTATCTTAATTCTTCCCCGGCTATATATCATGCTAACAACCCGTAGGCAAAACAATATTGGCATCAGTTGTTATTGAAGCATGCTCCAAAATATTCCAATCAAAAAAACCCGACACCTCATGGGCATTTTTCTACTGTCGAGACTCAGACAACGAGCGCAACACAGCAACAAGTGTCGCGAAGGGCATCCTTGCACAACTGCTTTCTCAAAACCCAAGCTTGTTGCCATATCTCTATGGCCGTCTGAATGCTAGTATTACACCAACGCTGTCTTCTTGGAATAACTGCAAAGAATGTTTGACCACAGTTCTTGAGGCGGTTCCTCCAACGTTCCTCGTGATCGATGGCATTGACGAATGCGAGCTGAAGGAAAGAAAATTGATACTCAAACTCTTTACCTCAGTAGCCAATGCGCACTCAAACACTGCGACCGGCACGACTCGATGTTTGTTCGTCAGCCAGAAGCTGGATGATATAAAGAAGTCGCTAGGGAGTTGTGAGACTATCAAATTGACAAGCTCACACAACGAGGATGATGTAAGAAGGTATGTTGAGAAATGCGCATTGAAAATCCAGGAGAAATTCGGGACAATGCCTGAAGATGCGAGAAAATACATCGTGAAGCTGGTGTGTAACGGCGCATATGGCATGTTTCTCTTCGCAAGACTTGTTCTGGAAAATCTTTACTACCAGGAGAGCCTTGTGGATCTATACGAAGAGATAAAGCCGGATACCTTTCCTGCTGGCTTCAACCAAGCGTACGTAATCTATATCCATAAGACCATCAAAAAAAGAGACCCCGAACTGACTTTAAACAGATATAAACGGATAGTTATGAGAATTTTCGAAAACCCCAATGAAGTCCAACAAAAGACTGCACGCATAATCCTCGGTTGGATTACATTTAGTAAACGACCGCTCAAGTGGCATGAGATTCAAGGCGCAGCTTCAATTGACACAGAACAACGATCGGTCAACTTTGAGGGTCGGAAACTCTACGACAACATAAGAGCTATTTGTGGATCACTCGTAGAGGTTCTCCCAGGAGACCGTGTGCAGCTCGTACACGCAACCGCTAGACAGTAAGGTTTCCTTCCTTTAGAGAGTGGTACTGTGCTGACCACAACAGATATTTGGTACATGAAAGATGTTTGGATATCTCCCAAGAAGAGACTCGGCTGGCATCCTTATGTTTGCAGTACCTTACATTTGAGGGCTTCGAGTCGACTTTGGCCTGTGATGAAGTTTTGCAAAATATCAAGATTGGATACTATGCATTTCTTGACTACGCAAGTTTACATTGGTTCCACCACCTGGAGGCAGCTGCCAAATTATTTCAGACGGACGATTTGGGCCCTTTCGCCGATCTTGTAATTGCAATTGATGAGTTTTTCGCAATGTACCAACCAGCGGACTCTTCACCGGAAAGGGAATATACAGAATACTTGTCAAAAAATTCAAACATACAAGATGCCGGATGCTATGACGATGTTTTGCTGCTACTTAGCCATAAAAAATTACGTCGCAATTCAGAAGAGAAATTGGAGGCACTCGGCAACCTAGGTAGCTTTCTTACCAATGTTCGCTCGATTCTCAAGGGGTTGAGTTGTGCCACCCTGGATAACACCATGATGGAGAAATTGAAAGAGTTTTATGGAGAGAAGTGGCACAAATGCTCTCGTCATGCTTGCTACTATTTCCACGAAGGGTTCTGTACCGAAAAAGCACTCTTCCAGCACAATAACCGCCATGAAAAGCCATTTTGCTGCACAGAAATGGGTTGCACAAGAATGTACATTGGTTGGAGCACTGAGAAAGAACTCAAAAGACACATGAGCCAATATCATCCAGATCCAGAGGCCTTCTCGTGGAAATTTCCACATGTTAAGAGAACCCCATCCAAATTTACTTGCGATCTGTGCGAAAAGACATACAACAGAGCGAATTCCCTGAGTACGCACAAACTGAGAGAACATACAAAAGAACGAAAATTTATTTGTAAGATATCAGAATGTGGGAAAGGGTTTGTTCGAAGGTTTGATTTGGAACGCCATGAGACCATTCACAAAGACGATGGAAGAGCACCCAGAGCGCGTGCCACAGAGCACTAATGGAATTGTCCAATCAACAGCTAAGAACCTTGCCAATTGAAAAATGTCCCTAACCCCACAGACAAGGCTCTCAGAAGCCACAAACAAGGGAATTCAAGCCAAAAGCCAGGGGTTTGTGGGGTTTCCAGTGCATTTGCAGGGCTTGAGTGGTGTTACGAGCCCGTCGTCAGAAGTCTGTGCTTTTCAGGGTATCGCAACCACGACAATTGATTTAATTAGGTGTTGACCACCCACACCGCTCTA
>JAPZOX010001514.1:0-10983 GCA_037952655.1 Hymenoscyphus sp. LP001 | reverse complement strand
AGAGTAGAGTAGTGGTCACTACTCTACTCTACTCTACTCATTTCTCACACTGCAACCCATCAGTAAGAGACCTGCGATAATTTTCATTTTTGTGACCACCACTGACGACTTGTAAACTGCCACCATTCTCCTAGAGTGCTATTCAAGCGTCGTTGCATAATTTGAAAAGACCAAAAATGATATCGAAAAGATTGATAGAGTACCATCACGCTTAATACGAGCATGGATATCACACCCAACCAAGCGCCTCGTATGGCTAAATACAATCCATATATGAATGCTAGGACAAAAAGATAGAGCCACAAGCGCATTAAATGCTGAAAGTGGGTATGGCGTTGCCTAAGATCTTCTTCGCTTAACTGGAATTGCTGTATGCATTGTGAAAAAGACATCGCCGTCTCGGTCCGGGGCCGTAAGGGTACGAACTTGTCGTAGAGAAATACCGAAAAAAATTGCCCCATTTTTTTCCATTGTGTATAACCTATCCATCACGGAATATCCACCCCTCTTTTGATGGTTTTTTGTAAAATATTTTTTAGTCCCATGGTCCAAAGTAGTTTTGCATGTTTTTAGCGTACTAACAATCGCTGTTGATGTTTAGTACACTACTAGAGATTTTAGTATATCTTACTTCTCACGACATATCATGCCAGATCTTAGCGTCAAAGCATCGCACGAATATTGGAAACAATATCCAGATCCAACGATTTATCAGGTGCTCTGCTGGATGGAAAGTGCTGAAGAGCTCAAAGATAAAAACACGCTGCTTAAAATCGTACTACAAGAACTAGGGAAAACACTGGATCGCTCAGAGAAAGTGGACCTTAACCAACTAGACCAGCGAGAAATTTTTATTACCTTAGCGAACCAGCTGAACATGACGCAAACACTGCGGTTATTACAAGCTTTAGATACTACTCAACCGGGATCGGCTGCCCAGTTATTGATGCACGCTGAAACTATTACGCGAAAAAGCAGCGATGATGCAGGAGTATTACTACAACGCAATCTGGTCTTTGAACGGTTACGCTTATTAGCGCGCGTCTTTTCACAAGAGCGACTCAGACTAGTCCGTACGGCTCTACAAAGCGAGGCCTAGACTACTCAGGCATTTTTATCTCAGAAGATTGCTCTGTGTGTGTCATCGCATCTGAATGATGCGGGTCATCTTCCACAAAAAAAGTTCCTTGTTTGTTTTCTTCTGCGTAAATGGCCACAATCGCTTTCACGGGTACCACGATGAGTGCTATGCCTACCGGAGGATCAAAATCAGCTTCAAATTCCAACAGCTGGGTCGTCATGCTCAATCCACTCACAGCCTGAGGGGCAACGTTGAGAGTGATCCTGCCATTTTCTATGTAATCTCTCGGTACGTGCACGTTAGGATATCGAGCATCCACAATGATATGCGCCGTCAGATTATTATCTGTAATCCACTCGTACCAGGCTCGTAGAAAATAAAAACGCTTGGACGTCAACATAGAGTTAATCTATATTATCTTGTATTTGAATCAAACTCTCCTAGAATGTCGTGCGCTCTGAGAAACGCTTTTGGTAGGCTTTAAGAGCCGTAATACCTTCTATGAGGTTAAGATTTAAGTGCTTTAACCGCCACAGAATAGGCGCGATACAGCAATCTACCAAGGTGAATTCTTCACTGAGAAAATAAGGAGTGGAAGCAAACAAAGGGTCAAACTTCGATAATTCCTGCTGCAGCAACCGTTTAGCCTCATCAGCCTGTTGACCGGATTCGATTTCCTGCAACAATCCATACCAATCCTGCTCAATTTGATAAATCACTTGTCGACATTTGGCTCGCATGATTGGATCGATCATCAACAACGGAGGATGCGGATAGCGTTCTTCTAAATACTCCGCAATAATATTCGGTGTATATAACATTAATCAATCCTGATCCATCAGAATCGGCAAAATACCGTGGGGATTAACCCGAGCTAGTGCAGCCGGCATGTTTTGTGGATCTACAAAAACAATATTCGGCGAAATGACTTTTTCCGCCAGAACGATACTCATCCAATGTATAACAGCGCTGTCCCGTGCAACGTAAAGCGTTGTGGTGGGGTGCTTATGATCAGTTTGAGCCATACTATCTTTTGAAATAATACGAATATAATAAAACTAGGGGACTAGGATTCGAACCTAGGTTAACAGAGTCAGAGTCCGTTGTCCTACCCCTAGACGATCCCCTAATAAAAACCCTTTACTTGAAATCCAAAGGTCCAATTATCGTTTAACCAACGGCGCACGTTTGCGTGCTTTGTAGAGCCCGTACTTTTTGGGCTCAACTTTGCGACTATCTCTGGTTAGCATGCCCGCTTTTCTGAGCTGGCGGCGCCAAGATAAAGAGTCTTCTTCACTATGCTCACCCTGGGAAGCTGGTTTTTGTTTAGATTCCAACATCAGCAAAGCTTTTGCTAATCCGAGACGAATCGCATCGCGCTGCCCGCTTTTACCACCACCTCTGACCGTCACTTTGATATTGTACTGATTCACTAAAGTTTTTAGACCCAGCAAACTCAAAGGTTGATACACTGTATCGACAAAAGCGAGCTCAGGAAAGTAATCTTCTACATCTTTTTTATTACCTGTAAACTTCCCTATGCCTGTTTTAATGGGCGTAAAAAATACCCGGGCACTCGACCCTTTGCGACCGCCGGAACCATAAAAAGACTCTGCAATGGACATGATCAATATTAATGAAGCTGTAAAACTTGAGGATTTTGAGGCGTGTGAGGATGTACCGCACCCGCATAAACTCGTAAACGTTTAAAACCTTCTCGACCTAGTGTATTTTTAGGCAGCATCCCTTTGACTGCTTTTTCCACAATCCGTTCTGGAAAACGAGCAAATAAAGTCTCAAAACGCTCGGACTTCAAACCACCAGGATATCCTGTATAACGATCGTAAGCTTTATTTTTACTCTTTTTTCCTGTGACGTGAATTTTGTTAGCATTGATGACGATTATTTTAGGGCCCGTTATCATATGCGGTGTAAAATGCGGATTATTTTTCCCTCTTAAATGGCTCGCAATCTGAGTGGCCGCACGACCCAGTATTTTTCCAGCAACGTCTATTATAAACCAGGAGTCGTCGACCTGATTGGGTTGCGCTATCATTGTTTTCATAGAATAAATAAGGTGCTTAAACCGTACAGAACTAAGGGAGATAACTTTAACAAATACTATGCTCATTTGCAAACAGGTATACGCATCACCTCCGTTATAGTTACTTACGGATGGGTAACTATCTAGCCACTAGATGTACACCGGTTGATTCGATACACAGCTAAAGAGTCCGTATTTTATGCATTTTGCTAAAATTCCAATGCGACTTAGAGCGCCGAAGCCTTCGCTGTAAATCATATTCTTGATAAAAAAACCCTAGTAAGCGGGACGAGAAAGTATTCTTGACAGATTATGAATGAAGCATTTCGGTCAATACAGCCCTTGGTCGTATCACAACCACAGATTTTTAACAGCTGATTATCACTCTATGATGGTATATGTATTGCAGATTTGGCATAATGCGAGCTGCTCCATTTTTCTCGCGAGGCGAGAAGATGTGTTTAGCCTGATCTTGATCAATATGCGTATTATTCTAATAGGCCCTCCGGGTTCGGGCAAAGGCACCCAAGCAAACTGGCTGAGCCAGCATTACCGCATTACTCACCTTGCCTCTGGGGATATGCTGCGGGCGGCAGTAGCACAGGCCTCACCTTTGGGTCAGACTGTAGCCACTTTGATGCAACAGGGTCAATTAGTATCTGATGAAATCATGATAGACCTCATTCAAGAGCGCGTTGCCCAACTGGATTGTCAAACTGGCTTTGTATTAGATGGCTTTCCGCGTACATTATCACAGGCTATTATGCTCCAGGCCAAAGGCTCGAAGATCGATTTAGTCATCGCATTCGAAGTACAAGATTCGACTATTATACAAAGGTTTAGTGGCCGACGCATCCACCCCACATCAGGGCGTGTTTATCACATTCAGCATCGTCCGCCTCAAGTACCCGATCAAGATTAGTCAAACGAACTGATGATAACGAAGCGATCATCAAGGAACGACTAGCCATTTATTATGAAAAAACGCGGCCGGTTCTGCACTACTATCAAAATTGGTCGAATCAAGGTGATCTTCTGGCTCCACGATACCTTTCCCTCTCAGGTGACGAATCGATTGAGACCGTGCGCCAACATATTATGAATCAGGTGGAAACTGATTTACCGTGCTAGTCTGGCGCCCTAGTGCAACGCGTGCTGTACTGCATCGTCGCGCAGAAATACTCACTCAGATTCGATCTTTTTTTTTGGAACACGTCAAGTCTTGGAAGTTGAAACCCTGTACTGCCAGCAAGCACCGTGACCGATCCCCATTTAGAGAGTTTTCGTACGACATACCAAGCGGATGATGGGCAATCACAGAAATTTTATCTACAAACTTCTCCTGAGTTTGCTATGAAACGTCTGCTTGCTGCAGGAAGCGGCCCGATTTATCAAATGACGCATGCGTTTCGCAATCGAGGAGAGCAAGATCGTTGGCACAACCCTGAGTTTACACTGCTGGAATGGTATAGACCTGGCTTTGATTTGTCAGATCTGATGGACGAAACCGAAGATCTATTGCAGCTGGTTCTCGACTGCCCTGTTGCTCAACCCCACACGAATTACTTGGCAAAAAAACATTAGATAAGTTGCTAATTTTCATTAGTAAAAACATGTGAAGTTGCTGCTTTCCTTTTAATACTTATTTGACATGTATTACCTATTCGTTAGCCGAGTCTCTCAAGTACATCTGCCTCACTGAACTAATAACCTTCTCTCAATGTCTCTTGCAGCCTCCTATTGAAGTTTCTGTGCTTGTTTTACATGTATTGCTCAGTTCATTAGCCGAGTCCCTATCCAAGTACATTTGCCCAACTGAATCTATCCCCTTCTCTTACTATTTCTTCTAGTTTTAACCGAGTTGGATCCAACTTCCCAGCATGTGACCTCTTTCCAGAAACAGTATTCGTTTCCCAATACTCCCTCCAAAGTAAGCCTGTACGTCGAATCTCCAATGCAAGAATATGGTCCGGTTGTTCAGGATGAGAATATCTGAGATGACACCATAATCCAAGTACTATACCATAAGACCTGACTTCAGGTAAGCAGAATTTGTATCGCAAACAAAGCTTATCTGTCTTGCGTGTTAGACTTGTAACCAGATGAGCTAGATCGAGTATAATTATCGAGTTTGTACAAAATTGAACCGGGAGCTGGGTTTCAAAGGTTTTGCAGAAGAATCGAGGTTTGACTGGAGGTAGCTTTGGTGGTAGCCTGTAAGCTTGACGGATGATGGAAAACTGGATCAAAAAGCACTCATATGGCGTCAAGCATGCATTCTATTTTCGAAGTCAGAAGTGATCCCTCGCTTAAATTATAATAGAAGATATTATCACAGCCGCATGCTTTAGTATTGAGATAATTGGCCCGAGCATCTCGGAATAGGTGTACACGGAATTGGAAAAAAAAAGGAGAGCAATAATACCTGGAGTAGACATGGAGGTTGATGGCTGGAGCATTCTCTTGGTACTGGCTTTCCCGCTCTACGGAGACGCGCTTCTTCATAGCAATCCTTACGACTCTCATTAATATCGGCCGTTTCATAAGTAAGGTGTATAAGACAAAGATGTTGGTGACATGTGTAAGAGCCATAACATTTCTTCCACGGTATATCGTCAAGGAAGTGGTCGAGATCAATCCCACGTGGGGACCCTATATCCTAGCATGGATTGTTAAACCAGGCAATTACACGCGTGAGGGTTGTTTGGTGATCCTTGTACTGATATCGCGGCCGCTCTGCTGTTGCATAACGTGGGGTTTGGTTGGACTGAAACTCCTCGGCTAATACTAATGGATCCTCAGCCTCCCACTCCTTTGGAAGGAGAATACATGCTCCACGGTGAGCAGGTGAAAAGCCCCAGCGACTTAGAATCTGAGCATATCTAACATCAAAATCGACCTTCCCTTGTCGGGTTATCCAGTCAATCCCACGTTGTTGAAGTGACTTCTTTGCTCGCTTGGTCCAATAATTTGGTAAGGGACTCTGTCCAAAGGCAGCATGCCATGTTCGTTTTGGTGATATTGGGTCCTGAAAGCGGAATTCCTCCTCAGGCTCCTCACGGTCGCTAGAGTACGACTCGGAAGTTAGCGCAGTGTTTTGGAATTGCTGTAGTCCATCTTCCTAGGAACTGTTACTCGTTGAATGGGTGATTTCTTAGTATTGTGTCTGTGGAGGTAGCTCGGTGCTCTAGAGTTGCTGTAGTCCACCTTCCTAGGAACTGTTACTTGTTGGTTGAGTGATTTCTTAGAATTGATTTTCCTCCAAGAGTAAGATCTGTCGCGTTGGTTAATGTGTCTAAAAGTCTGAACTGGTGGTTTCATGGAATCCACTCCCAGCGTGTCGGTTCTGCCAGTGTGACTGGGAGGTTAGATTGGTGATTTCTTGGAATTGATTTCTCTCCTCAAGCGAGATCTGCTACGTTGGTTGATGTGGCGGGTAGGCTGAATTGGTGGTTTCATGAAGTTCGCTCCCAATATGTTAGTGTGTTGGTAGATGTGGCGGGTAGACTGAATTGGTGCTTTTGTGAGACTGTGGCCGTTCAACGAATGTAGGTAGTTTTAGATAAGCATGCCTATGGAGTGCATGCCTCTGGGCATTCCATTTTGAAGTATATGGCGGTGCAGAGCACCTCTCCCCGGTGTGTGGATTACGCCACTGGCACCGCCATTCCTTAGGAGAGATCTTCTTAATTTTGACGAAAGACATAGTACAGTATAGTGGAGTTTCTTGGCTCAATCAAAAACTCTTCAGCTGTTACGTGATATATCTCCAACAGTTTAAAGCTTGAAAGAGGTGATCTGCTTCGAAGCTCTAAGGCTCGAAGCCTCGAGGTCTTCGTAAAGGAGAATCGAAATCGAAACTCCGATGACTTACGCACAAAAATCTTTGCTAGAGGTTTCGAGCTCAAATTCCAGATATGTCACCGATTCTACCACCCGCTCGTTTAAAGGAGAATTATGCCTAAACACTTAGCACACGAGGACAAAGATTAATTACCGTGCTAAGGTGCTGAGAAGCAGTGAGTTTTTGATATGTGAACGATGGTATATTATTATGATCTAGCATATGATCATTTCGCTCTTTGTGAATAATATTCCGCGATTTCACAATCTCACATCAACACGAGTTCTTTCCAGGTGACCAATTCTTCCCAGATCTCATAAAATGATCACAGAGCCTTCTTTTCTTTCTTTAACTCGAGAAGTTCCTCAAGAAGACGTATCCTTTCCCTGTCACACATCTTTTGCTCGGTTCTGAAAGATTGCAATTACTGCTCACGTGTCTTCTCTTTCTCTTCGTTATCTGAAAGATAGTACTCTTCGTCTGTCTGTGAGTCTGGGTCCAGATCTTTAGAAGAGGCTGAACTCTTCCTTGAAATCTTGTCTCTGGTTTACGTTTATTAGCTTGTTTTGCAGAACCAAGTAAAAGGATGAAAACGAAGCTTACCGAGAAATATAAGAACCTTGGTTAACAATGGTAACGGGTCCACTGGAAAGTTGTTAGTACGGTGTTAGAGTGTTAGCTTGAAATAGAGACGAAGATGGGTAATAGGCTGCGTATTAGAATAGGGTATTGTCAGAAATCAGGTGATTTGGGGGCCAAATCTTGGTGCTTAATAAGCCCTTGGAACATATTTAGACTGTTTGTCAGTATGGACAACTTAGACTCGTAATCATCGAATCCATCAATACACAGATCAAAACCATCACTTCCATCCCCCATTCTTGACAGGTTATGAGCCCGGATCATCCGCAATTGATACTATTGATCCTGCATCCTTATTTATCCAAAATCCGACGATTCAGACCACTTTCCGGATAAATCCACCAGAATCACCAATTCCATCAAAATGGCATCAACTTCAGCCACTCCATCCTCATCCTCTATTGCAAATCCACTTCGTACAGTATCTACCACATCTTCAAAGCTTATCGTCAAAACTCGGTACACCACTGTCCTTGGCACAAGCCTTGTGGTTTTGAACCGGAACAACTATGCCCTCTGGGAGTCAACAATCAAAGGAGCACTCCGCAGTATCCGTGGACTTGCTATTATCGACAAAAGCGAAGACTACGCTACGTACGAAGCAGATCAAGTCCTCTACCGAGACTTTGTCTCCTAGTATAACCGAACAGTGGCATACCTCACTAAGTTACTCGAAAGCGAGATCCTTGAAAAGCTCAAAGACAATAACCTTAAATAACCGGCTAAGATATAGAACTATCTAAAGAGATTCGATCTATCCTAAGATATTACGTTTGTTAATAGTGTAAATAAGGAACTCAGAGTCTTACACTAGGATTAGAATACCAAACGTTTTATAGACTTTTATAACAGACTTCGCTAGTTCTAAATGTTTCTTAAGAACTCTACTACTCCGATAACCGACTAGAACATAGTGAACTTTATATAACTTATTCTACTGAATACAGTAGATTAGAGGAATGCTAAAAGAAATATCCGTAATATCGGTTCAGATGTCGATAAAGTAGTAGATATCTATATCTAAACAAAACAAGATCTTAACCCTCAAGAATCCCGAATTCTACTTGAAACTTCCTCCGAACGAAATTCCACAGAATACAGCCGTCAGTGGGGTCTGCCAGCCGAACCTACCACTGGACAAGCAACGTATACAAATACACAAGGAAACAGTTGTAGAGGAGGTGGTAGTACTAGAGGACGTGGATAAGGAAGGGGAAGAGGAAGAGGTTGTAGTAACCGTGGTAACCGAGGTAATCGGAGCTATCCGTACGTAAGAGGGCAAGCTTAAAAGGAAGATATCTGTAATCACTGTTAGTATAAGGGATACTAGAAGAGGGATTGTAAGGACTTCTGTAAAATCTAACAACGCCGGACAGCGAATGAAATAAGTTTCGACTCGAAGCTAAATAGTACTCTAGTAGCTAGTAAAGTATACGAAATTGAAAACCCTCGAAACTATTATTATTCTTTACCTAGTAAGAGTACCTACTATAGAACCATTGTATTATTAACCTTATAACTCTCTTAAAGTACTTAGCTTCTAGACTTAGTAGTAAATCGTTACTTTAGTTATAACATCTAAGACTTCCCTTAGCTAAAGAGATAGTACGAGCTTAGGAAAGTAAGTAATACTAGTAGTAAAACCTATAATATTATCGGTTACGGACTAATCTAAATTATAACTCTAAAGAGTGAACGTCTTTAGCTAAAAGACGTCTAATACGTCCTAGACTTTACCTATAAGCTGATTAGTATACCGATCCTTGTAAAAGAGAAACTGAAAGTCTACTTCGGAAAGGATTACTCCTAAGTACTTAAGAATAGTAGAGTGGTACTTACTTCGCCTTATACGAATATACTCTATATAGTATAGAATACCGGTTAGATCTTTATAACTTATATAAGAGAAGAAAGAATCGACGATATAAGAGAGAGTCTATAGGAATTAATATATCGCTGATTTAAACATATAAGCTATAAATCTCTTAAAGTACTAAAGAACTATTTAAGGAATTAGATAGCGCTTCCTACTACTAAAACACCTCGTCGTCCTAGAGATCACGCTTACGAAGTATGCCTAGCTAGCAAGCTTAAAGCTAAATACTATAAAACCACTGAATTAAGAATAATAAGAAGAGGATTTAGGCTATACGTTAATATCTCAAGAGAACTTCCACACTTAATCCGTAGATATAGGTACTTCTTATTCGTTATAGACGACGCTACTTATAACTCGTAGATCAGCCTTATAAAGTCAAAGGCTTAGGAAGACGTATAGCCTACACTTAAGAAGATTATAGCACTGGTAGAGACTAAGATAGGACAGAAGTGTATACACTTTCGCTATAACTCTAGTTGTAGTAAGTTCAGCGCTATAGTAAAGCAGATGCTTAAGGAGAAAGAGTGTTAGATTAAGCCCTCGCTACTATACAACTATTATCTAAATAGTATAATCAAGTATAAGATAGCTAAGATAAATAACCTAATAAGATCTATGATTTATCAAAGCAAATTACACTTTAGTATATAGTATTTTATAGCCGAATATATATGTTAGCTACTTAAATAGACTACTAACCTTAGTACTTCCTTTTACTTCCTTTTACTTCCTTTAAGAGTTCTAGGAACTCGTTAGTTATAAAAGAGAGTTTGAAAGATAACTTGTCTAGTAAGAGTTTAGAAGATAACTCGTCTAGTAAGAGTTTAGAAGACAACTCGTTATATAAGAGTTCGTAGAACTCGTTAGTTATAAAGGCTAAGACTCTATATAAAGCGTATACTAGCTATTAACTAGATGTCTCTAGAATACGAGTTTTTAGGTATACTACGTAGCTCTAGAATCTAAAGACAACTTACCTATAGAAGTATAATCTAAGGCATCTTAAGTACTAGATATACGTAGGTATAAGTAGAAACAACGTATATAAGTTGTTTAACGTATAAACGTATAAGTATTATAAATCGGCAGAGCCGCGATTCGATAAGTATAACTTTCCAAAGTTAGTACTAAAAGAGAAAGTCTTAAAGACTCAAACTCTACTAACGCTCTAGAGAAGAGCTGTCTGAACGACTACTTCGCCTATGCTAAGGATAGTAGAAGTTTAAGAAGAAGTAGAAAGACCTGTTCCTAGTAGTAACTTACCTAAAAGGTCTACTATAAGTCTAAAGGATTTAGTAATTACTAGTAATAACGTACCTAAAAATACTACTATAAGTTAAGAAGACTTAGTAACTAATAGAGATAATATACTAGAGCTACTCTTCTAAGTCTACTGATTAAGATATAGTAGAATTTATAAGCTAAAGCGTGTCTTTAGAGACATAGCTACTATATTATAAGCTTTAGATCTCGATATATTTAAGCTCTTAAAT